>MJUU01010571.1:44753-71848 GCA_002080025.1 Modiolus philippinarum | reverse complement strand
CATAATTTGTCGAAATGCGCATATGCAGAAATTAAAATCACAGTAACTTCGGTATTTAGTTATTTATTACCACTGGGCCGATGCCTCTGCTGGTGGAGTGTTAGTCCCCGAGGGTATTCGCCAACCCAGTAGTCAGCGCTTCGATGCTGACCCGAAAACCGATTGCACTGAAACTTTCAATATCTAAATTTTACAAATTTTTGTTTAAAACTAAGGAGTATCTCCCTCATGCACAGCTCTGTCCTTAGCTGAATTTTATCTTTTCTATTTAGACACTTTTGGTAATTTATTCTCTATCAGTTTTAACATGTTTTTCGATAAATGGACTTCCAAATGTTTTGGTCTAATCTGCTCTGATGAGACATACGCATACGCAGAAAATAAATTTACAGTAACCTCGGTATTTTATTATTCATTTGTTCATTAACAAAATAAATTAATCACATTGATACATAGTTAAACCTTTGGGGTGTTGTCCACAGGTACATGGGGTCATGACCTACTACCCCCCTTTTTTATCGTGTTTGCATTTTTTTATATCACCTTCCAAGTATATATTTACTTCTAAATAAACGTAATATAACTACTTCTATCTCATAATGTCAGTAATCTGAGTAAATCTGGTCGTTTAACTATCAACGTATTTTTTACGATTTACTATAAATGAAAGTGACAACAAAAGTCCGAATCGATCAAAGGGAGAGACCAGTAAGGAAAATCCGTATAACATTCGACTGAATCAGGGAAACACAATCCAACACAGAACATCTTTGGCAAGCCGTCATATTCCCGACTTGGAACGGGTATTTTATAAATGAAATGGTGGGTTAAAAGAAAGAAGGTATCTCACTCGATTGATTTGACCCAGATATTTCTGGGGTGTCGGTGAGGGAAACCCGTATTAAAATTAAAAAATTTCGATCTACCCTTTGGAAATCTGACACGAATCGTTTCTTCGAAGATTATTCCTTACATCCGTGTACGTTTTATATCCGTCCAACGGGAATTTATACCACAATTTACAAACTTGATCGTTTTGAACCTGCTTCAACGGAAGTGCGTACTATTGGACGGGGAGATAACTCGTCACGGGAAACTGGATGGCTGCCGGGAGGGAACCAGCATTATCGAGGAGTTCCGAATTGAATGGCGAATCACGAAAAGGTAAGAAAATTACGAGTAGTTATGTGGCGGAATTTTATAAAGTGAAAACTGACAGCGCAAAACACATATCAGGATGGAAAAAATTCTTGTTACAGTTGTTACAATGAGTAGTGAGCAAGTTTCATTAACTTCTTGGCTGATACAAAATTTAAAAGTATGTGATGATACAGAATTTGTAGATTTGATGGAAATAAAAGGGAAGTAAGAGATTGAAATATCAAGTGTGGCTATAGGAAACAAAATTAAAAAAACTATTTCAAAATGTAATAGTTAAGCCGGGACGACGCAAAGGCAACTGGAGTAAAGTAACTCAGAGATATTATGGTCTGAAATGGAAAGAAGCCTGTACTTTTGTTGATAGTTTTATAAATATAAGATTAATGCTGCCCCCTGATTTTTTTCCAATTGAAACTGGAATAAAAGAAATCAAACTTGGCCATTTCACAGGCAGTGTAATAAATGGCAATAAAACTATGCTTGAAACTGTATTATATAGCGATGAACAGTGGAGCTTGTCCTGTATGGGCAAATCAATTGATTTTGGTAGGATTGGACTGCCAGTTAATTATCAGATGAATAAAAAATCTATTGATTCATTATGTGAAACTATAAGACAGGTAAGATTCTGCAATGGTGTTGAAACAATAAACAATAATGAAAAAGAATTACCTTATTTCACGGAACACATATCTGCAATAGGTAATGAAAATGTTAATCGTGTACAGTTTAGGTCTCATCAATGTGTGCAAATACTTCCATTTATGACGTCAAATACTGCTTCTTCATCTTGTTATTACTGCAAAAAATTAAAAAAGGTTTTCAGTTCAAACAAGAAAAAAATATAGAGATTGATAATGAGGTAATTGGAAAGGACCAAAATATTGTAATATTGAATGAAAGTGATCATACTGATTTGTCTGATAGATTTAAACAAGTATTCCCTGATTGTCAACCAAATATGACAAAATTTCTAATGTCTCAAATAATGGCACTGGAACATAATCCTCATGGAAGGCGCTGGGACAAGGATATCATTAGATTATGCTTGACAATATGATGTAGAGGTCCCCGAGGGTAAAATAAGCTTCGAAATAGTAATTTTATGGCATTACCTTCAAATAAAGTGCTACAAAGGTGGACCAGGAGGCTGGTATCAATAAAAATGTTCTGAATTGGATGTAAAATGATGCTATGGTTAGAAATCTTTCACCAGAGGGGTATGAGGGGGTATTATTGTTGATGAAATGTAAATCCAATCTGACCTTCATTTTAGAAAGAATAATAGAGACTGGAGATTGGATTTACAGATAACACTCCAGAGGCCTTTATGCTTGATCAGATGAAGGCTAATGAACACAGACGTGTCCTGGCTACTCATGTACTTCAGCTGTTTTTTTAGGTTTTACTGGATATCGATTTCCATTCGCACATTTTCTAACTACCATAGCCTCAGGTGCGGAATTATACCTAATATTTTGGAAGGCTGTGAATATGCTTGCCTTATTTGGATTTAAAATTCAGTACATTAGTACACTTGGGGCTCAAAGCAATAGAGATCTCATGAAGTTACTGCTTCCAGACTTTAACTCCCTACGTCCTATGATTTGTTCATTTAAAAACATATACAGTAAGTAAAATCCAAAATTATTTTTTATCATGGTTTTTTCACATGTGAGTAAAATTAGAAACAATATTCTGAAAAGTGGCAGTGCAGTGTATTTCAAAAGGCACTTGAAGTTTGGAGAGCGTTGCATTGAATGGGACCATTTTGAAAAAGCTTACCAGTGGAAAATTTCTCATCCATTCCCAGTTCATAACAAACTAACACAAGAACACATGTTTTTAAATTCTGAAAGCAAAATGAGAAAACATTTAGCTTAAGTTTTCTTGAATTGTGAAATGTTACATTTAATGGAAATATATAAAAACAATGCAAAGCTAAACGGAACAATTGAGCTTCTCAAATGCACTAGTATTTTGATAAAAAAAAAACTCCAGAGACCAAAGACCTATAACAAACTGTAATGAGGATAGGCTGCGTGAAAATCATGATGCAATTGAATTGATTGGTTCATTAAATGGGAAAAATTCTGTGAGGAGTGATAAAAACATTAAAAACATTGAAAAACATTTAATATCTCACCAAACGAGACAAGATATTGTGTCTTCAGCTCTCGGTTTTGAGGAATTATGTCAGCAGAAGCTAAAATTTTCTCATGCTTCAATTATACCTAGTAGAGTCAATAGTGACATTGTAGAAAATATGTTCTGCCAACAAAGGACACTGTACAAAGGTGCCAACTCCGATTCCACATATTTAGGATACTGCCACTCAGTTAATTCGGTTATCTTAGGTCAAGCATCGATATCAAGGAAATCCAATGTAGGAGGTGCATTTGGAGCTCAGCTTGTTGAAGCATCACATGCGAAAAGGAAAGGTATATAAAATTTTATGAATAACTAAATACAAAATTTATAACAAATCATAGTTCTGCAAATGACTATTTTATAAGTTATGTCTCATTGGTACATTTCAAATAAAATCATTTGGAAAACCACAAATCAAAAGATCACAACTAAATAATATAGAGGAGACCTCAGCAATAAAGTCCCATACAGCTGAGGAGTCTTTGGTAACTAGGTATCTCGTAAGAAAAAAAGGGCTGGGTGAGCCTAAATGTCTCTTAAAATAGGCAAAATTTGCTAAAAGCCTGTCTTAATAGGCAGAATTTGACTTGCACAGACAATCATTTTTTCATGCATGCCAGACTAAACTCACACAATTTGATTTCTGAATATATCTTTTTTTTTATTAATGCACCAAGATCAAGGGTATAGGGCATATATGATACTATTTTTCCTGTCTGTCTGTCTGTGCATCCAAAACTTAAGTCTTGCTGTAATGTTTGAGCTATGAAAGCCTGAAATTTCATACTTGGCAAGTATATAGGTCTATTCGAGAAAAACATTAATAATAAAGTCCGAACAAAGTTCAAAGATAAAGAGCTCAAATAGGAGGTAGAATGGCTATTTAAAACAGATCTAGTCGTAGAATTTTTTTTATTTTATTAAATTAATGCTGTGTATCTGTTAAAATAATCGACAAACCGTTAAAAGATTCATGATCAGAAAAACAGGTCCACCGGGAGGGGGCAGTAGTGGTTCAATAGGAAATAATTGGCCGATTTAGGTTCTGTGGGGAAGGTTCCGGGGGATTGGAACCCCCTTTTTTCTAGAAAATTTATAAAGTTTATGCAGAATTTAAGTAAAAATTGACAAAAATTATAAAAGAAATCGACTGAAAGTCCCCTTTTTTCTGGAACACTATTGGATCGCTCCTTTTTTTAAAGACTGGATCCACCAGTGGGAATAGAAATTTGGTATTTTTTGTCAGATTTATATGCTAAACCCTTGCTCCGATTTTGGACACTATCGCCCAAGTGTGAATCGACGATATCATCATTATAGTCTAGAAAAATATATGCGATTGTTGAAAAAAAAATCATTATTACTGTAATAAACATTATTGATTTTATTACAGTAATAATTTCTTTATCGGGATCGCATCTATTGTTTAGACTATAATCATGATCTCATTGATTCGCACTTTGCTGATTGTGTTGGAGATTACTAGTATATTGTATACCCTCGCTCCAGTATGGGGTATACATCAGTAACAGTATTCATTTAATTTACTTATAATTTCTTTTCCTGGAATTTCGGGCTATTTGCAACATCAACTAATAGATTACTTCAATCATGACATTACTTTAAGTTTCGGGCTGCTGAATACTTCTTGTTACTCACTGTCTAATGCAGCATTACTGTCCACCCCTCTTCTTGCAAATTAAAGGGGATTAGTTTTTTTCCATAATAGTTCTGGGATTTGGCTTTTCTTCAATAAAACTAATATAGTAAGTGAGAACCGAACCGTCAATCAAAAGAACGAACAATCCATGGACATAATATACTTGGTGTTAAAGGACCGGAATTCTGGCCTTTGATCCCAATTTCATTTAATTTCTTGGCAATGTCATGTCAGGGAAATATAATTTGAAAAAGGAAAATATCCTCTGAATTTTCAACTTAAAAAGTATAGTATTACTTTAGTAATATTTACCTAAAGTTATTTACACTATCTACAGGTATATACATGATCTACTGGCAAAGGGGGCAAGCATAATGTACATCATCATTCTCTGTAAGTCTCTTCCATTCAGTTTCATCTTCCAAATTCACACAGTTTCTATGATACCATAGGCTACAGGCATCACAGCATATCCACTGTTCACATTCACGATACAGTTTGTTGCAAATTCCGCATCTTTCTTCATCAGTTTCAGTGCTTTCAGTATTTTTATGTTGCTTTTTACCTTTCCGGCTTTTGCCAGCAGTTTTTTGTTTACTGGATTTTACAATGTTTTGTGCTTTTTTATGTGGATGTACTGAAGGAGCGGAACTAGATTCAATCGGTGTGCAAGATGAAGTAGTCGTATCATGACTTGGGCCAGGAATTTCATCATCAATTATTGTTGTGGAAGTATCATCAGTCATAGGAATAGAAGATTGACTATGATCAGTTTGTTGGTGAGTTAAACTATCAGAAATGTCTACATCTAAAGTTTCAAAATTTGTTTCACTAATAACCTCAGCCACAAGGCCAATTTCATTTGGAAATATAACATAATTACTTACAGAAATTTTTTTGACAAGTTCAGCATTAATATAGTCTTTCTTTTTTTGAGAAGCCACCTTCAGGTCATATGCCTTGCATAATAATAGGTCTTTCTTAGTAAATGACTTTTCTAGTAGAAACTTTTCATTGTTAAGCACCTCAGACTCAAGCCTCAGATGTGAAACATTTTTGCCTTCTGATTTATCTTCCTTAATGAATTGCATATTAAATGGCCTAGTATTTTTTCGTGATCTTTCTGTAACCTTTTTGCGAAGGGCTTTTCCCTTTTCCTTATGAACAAATGAAAGATAATCTTTCCGAAACTGACTGAACATAACCCTTAAAAAAGTGTACTACTTCATCGAAGATTTCAATGTAGTTTTCACAATTGTCAATAATTCCCGACAACATTTCATCAATAGTTTGACCAGATACTTGACTGCCTTTCAATAACTCTAACCATTTTTGGAACAAAAATGAGTTATCACAGATGTATTTTCTTACATTTGAGTAGATATTCTTCCCATATTCAACAAGATTTTCATGAGTTAATTTCGACCTACATTCAACTTCTAATTGTGAAAAGAAATGAAAGGCTTCATCTGAAATATTGGTTAGACTCTCCGACTTGTTTTTGGTTTCTGTGTGTTCATCCAAGCTAGAGGGATCATCAGTGCTAGATTGCAGTTCTCCATATGAAATGCATAAAGTATTAAAAAATAACAGTTTGTCTTGCATTTTGATTAGCCTAGATTCCATGTCTTTACTAAATAAAGAGTTCCTTATGTTTGTAGACAATTGATGTTTTAATTTTGCCACAACATATCCACTTACATATCTCACTTTTTCTCTTGCAGGTCCAGTTAGTTCCTAGTGGACATTTTTCAAAGATTGTGGAGTTTTCAAATCCAGACTTTTAAAAAAAGGTTTGTCAAGTATTGCTGTTCAAGAGAAAATAAAATTGAAGTGAAAAACTGATACTGTGGACCAAGACAATCATACCCTTACGTTGCAAGTAACTGTTGTGTAGTTTCTTCATATTGATCATTATTTAAATATTTGTTGAATTTGAAGAAATATTCATTCTGGTGTTTCTGACTAATTTTAATATCCTCTTCTAGAAAACAGTTTAATTCAATATCATCTATCATTTAAAATTGGGTATCAAGCCAAACACTGAAAGGTTGATAATTGTTAGAAATTGATTTCTTGAAGTTAAAAAAGTTCTTTTTCTACAGGAGTGTCTAAGCATTCCGTTATTGTTATATCAATGGCTGTCTTTGAGGGCATGTCATCACGGAATGTAAATGTGTCTTCAACAAATATCGAATCTAATGCCTCTAACAACTCATTGTCTGAAAACTGAAAATTCAGAGTCTGAATCTAAATGTTCACATTGTTTATCCTGTTCAATTTGTTCGTCTTGAAAGGTCGGGTGTTAACTTACCAATAGAGAAATTTGCATGGAAGTCCATTTCATATTGCGGATGTCTTTTCACCATTGATTTTCTAAAATTAACAACCTGTAGCCCATCCACTGATACAGCACGCCCAATAGCCACTTCAATTTGTCCAGGCTGGAAACAATCCTGACAGTTGACTACAACATCATTAAGGGACATGCCCTGTGCCTTGTAAATAGTTATTGTATATGCTAATTTCAGTGGCAGTTGTACCCGTTTTGCAAAAACCACTTTGTCCACGGGATCAAAATTTGTAAAATTTGCTTCTCCAATGTTTGATGTGAGTGTTTTATTGTCTATTGTAAAATTAACTGAATTACTGTGGAATTTAGCTACAATCCCACGCATACCGTTTACTGGGGTATCACTGACATTTTTACCAGCATAACTGGACACCCAACTTTTAGTGCCAAATTCTTAGGAGCTAGAAATTTCCCTAGATAATGAGTTGACCTTTCATCATGTGATTTGTACAATTTTTGTTCACCTTCAAGTTTTGAAGTTTGTTGTGATTGAATAAGTCTACAAAAAATTTTTTGTTTGGAGAACAAATGAACACTGGACTCTACATATTATAGGCCTATAAAGTGAAAGTAAAAATCCTATTGTTTCATCTGATGGTTCCCCAATTTCCCTTTTATTAATGCATTTAATTAAGTCAACATCATCTTGCTGTGAATTATGTGCAGTCTGACTTTGTGCGGAAATATTCATTAAACCATTGCACCCTTATGCAATGGTGTCCTGGATCCCAAAGCAGTTCATTAGAAACGGGGGTAACTAATAGAAGTCACCAACCAAAATAACTTGAATGCCACCAAAAAAGGTATCCCTTTCTCTAACATGCTTGCATATGAATTGCAACTGCTCAAATACTTGAGCACTTATCATCGAAATCTCATCAATCATAAGCGTTTCTGCCTGCTCTATATTTTCTTTTACTCTAAAAAACGTTCATCTGTTTTTATCAAATGAAGTAATATTTTGATTTGTTTTGGATTTTTCGCGAACTTTTTTATAACTACTCGTAATTTTCTTACCTTTTCGTGATTTGCCATTCAATGCGGAACTCCTCGATAATGTTGGTTCCCTCCCGGCAGCCATACAGTTTCCCGCGACGAGTTACCTCCCCGTCCAATTGTACGCACTTCCGTTGAAGCAGGTTTAAAACGATCAACTCACGAGTGTAAAGTTGGTAAATTCTGGTATAAATTCCCGTTGGATGGATATAAAACGTGTCGTGTCAGATTTCCAGAGGGTAAGTCGAATTTTTTTTAAAATTTTAATACGGGTTTCCCTCACCGACACCCCAGAAATATCTTGGTCAAATCAATCGAGTGAGATACCTTCTTCCTTTTATAGTAAATCGTAAAAAATACGTTGATAGTAAAACGACCAGATTTACTTAGATTACTGTCATTATAATAGAAGTAGTAATATTACGTTTATTTAGAAGTAAATATATACTTGGAAGGTGATATAAAAAAAAATGCACACACGATAAAAAAGGGGGTAATAGGTTATGAAACCACGTACCTGTGGTTTCGTCCGACAGTGAAGATGAACAATTTTATTCCTAAGTTGGTGAGACCCACCACAAAAAAACACAAAACGTTGCATAATAGGAACTGACTAAAACGCAAAATAAGCTTTAGAAAGCAATATGAATAGTAAACAGATTTTTTTTTCAATTGGATTTATCCAAAAAAGATTGTTATGTCTACCATAAACTTAAATAAGAATGCTAAATATGAAGTAATCTCATCAAAAAATTCGACCCATAGATTGTAATGACAACTTTTATATTCTCGTTTTTAATGACTTTTCCCCATAACAACGACTTTCTTATTGAAATTAATTGTCTATTATTTTTTCCACAAAACGCACAATAAGCTCTTTTCGTTTATATTTATTTGAAATAAATATGGTCGCTTAGATGTGCTTGTTTTTCAATACATCGGCAAACGAATACCGAAACAAGAACGAGGAAAGGGGAATTCTGAAATCATAAATCCAAAATCACGGCAATTCACAGCATACCGAATTGAGACAGTATGATGAAGACAAAACAAATAAACAAAAATGAACAAGAACGCCACAAAACTAAAGCACTAGCAGTGTGAACCCCTATAAAAACTGAGTTATCATCAGGTGCTCCGGAAGGGTAAGCATGATCTGCTCCACGCGTGGCACCCGTCACACTGCCAGTGAAAAGTCAGGTTTTGTCACAGTCGGTGTTAGTCAGTCCGGTAACAAACTCTATGTCTACCCAAAGATATCTGTTCTCATTTGTGAAACAGAAACATTGTAATGGTCTGTCAAATCGTGGTGACGACCGTAAAACTTCTGTAGTGGCAATTGCAACAGCGACTGAACATACCCTTGATGTATAAGTTTTTGAGACAATAATTTCGCTCTGTTGACAAACTCGCTGTACAAACTACAGGCACGGCAATAGCGAATGAGTTGTGAAATGTACACGCCGTATGCCGGAGAAGTGGGAATATTACTGCTCAAAAACGGGAAGTTCACTATTGCAAAGTCGAATTCATCACGCTTGTCGTAAAGTTTTGTTTTCAAACGTCCAAAGTTGTCAACGTAGAGGTAAAGGTCCAGGTATGATGCTGATGATGGTGTATCAGTGGTCTCTTTAATTTNGAGTTCATTTGGGTATATAAGATGAAGGTTATCCTTAAATTGAGGATTGTTCAATGAAAGAACATCATCTATATAACGGAAACTGAAATTAAAGGATTTGGCTAGCTTATTGTCTTTTTCTGAACTAGCCCTTGTATGAACCTGGCTTCATACGAATGAAGAAACAAATCTGCTAAAAGTGGCGCACAATTAGTCCCCATAGGTATCCCTATTGTCTGCTCGAAAACTTGTCCTCCAAATTCTAAAAATATGTTATCAATCAAGAATTCAAGCATTGCAACGACATCCTCCTCTTTATACTTTTTGTGTGAATCAGTGTGATGTTTAACAAAATAGGCCACTTCTTTACCTATCACTAAATATGATTATCTTCTTTCACCCTTTTTAGTAAAGAAAAACTGCTGTATTAAATCCCGGAGCACTGACTTTAGCTTATCGTGTGGAAAAGTAGTATAGAGAGTAGAAAATCAAATGTTTTGACACTGTTGCACTGGTTGAGTTCAGTTGAGGATAAATATTCTAATAAGTCTTTATGAGAATCCACATCTGATTCACTCCACTTGAGTATACTTTATCACGATATATCTTGAGACCATCTTTGACTGCCGTAAGTAATGAAGTGAGGAATTAAAAATAATGGTTACAAATCTATTGAATTTTCAGATAAACACATGATTATAAACATTTGTGTTGTTTTTCTGGTGGTGTTGTGTATTGGTGTCTCGGAGGGATGGCAACAATCATGTAAGTGCTATGGTAAGGTGTAACTAAATACAAATGGAACTGTAGCAAAATTTGCTTTCATTCTTACACAGTATTAAAGACACATGGCAATAGAATGCAGAAGGAACAAAGCAGATCACACAAATCAAAGTCAAAATACACGGTAGAAACGAGAATACAGGACGCAAGACAAAATGCACGAAATACCCACAATACACAAACATAAAAAATATAACACTCAAATATAAAATCTAAAGCACATATACAAATAAAAACTCGTTAGAATAAAAAAAAAAACTGAAAACGACAATTAATTGTATATACAATGAACATGCATTTAACGAGGACATTACAAAGTGATAATCGAACCGTCAATCTAAAACGAAAGTTGTTTAGTGAAGAATTGATCCAGTTTTTATCTTTATTTTGAAGAAGCTCTTCGATGAATTCAGGAGAAACAGAACAGATCGGCTATTAGAGGTGCAAAGTTTGTGCCCATTGGAATTCTGATATAGTCTGTTGGAAAACAAGTTGTCCTCAAAACAGGACAAATATATTGTCAGAGAGTCCAACATTTTAATCACTTCTTCCTCCGTATATTTTTTATCCGATTCGGAGTCATTTTTATCACTAACAATTAAAAGCAGCTTGGATGATTTTGATTTCACTATTACTAATTTCCATTTCCTTGACGGCGACATACCTCTAGCTCCATCCTACGGGGTGTATATTTCTAAACTAGTGCGATTCGCACGAATTTGTAGTACTCTTGACGATTTTTCCATCCTACGGGGTGTATATTTCTAAACTAGTGCGATTCGCACGAATTTGTTCTACTCTTGACGATTTTAATGAACGTAACCTTACTATCACTGCCAAACTTTTACAACAAGGCTACAGATGTTATAAGTTATTGAACACTTTTAAGAAGTTTTATAAAAGATATGGTGATTTGATATCTAAATATGGCGTTAATCGCAAACAGCTTATTACTATGGGCATTTCTTATCCTCGTTTTTACGGAATTGTTGTTAAAAATGCCAAAAAACGGATTAAAGATCCAGAAAAGCTGGGACGTAACTTACATTCTTTACGTAATAGGGGATATCGACAAGAAACTATGTTTACATCCGTAAAATTAGCTTTGAAATCTAGTGACCTGAAAATCTTACAACACCCATACTGGCCGCTCACTGATACTGCCGATGTCTACTGTAAAATATGATGATTCTTGACCAAACCCTTCGGGAAGTTTTGAGTCTGATTTAACCTCCGTAGCGGCGAGGACCACCTTACCCATCTTTGAAAATTATGTATTGTCACTTTCTCTCCTTTCAAGATTGTGGTCACAGAGTTAGTAGTCTACCTGTATTGGGTTGTATTCGTATGTCTATGATGCTTTTGCTAGTGCCGGGACCAAGTTCGGCTGTCCCGAGTTCCTATCGTTGTTTACGTTTGTCTTATTCTTAGGTTTTTTTTTTTTTTTTTTTTTTTTTTTTTTTTTTTTTTTTTTTAGTTCCCTGAAAGATTGTGGCATGTGACTGTAGCTGTAGATGTTTCCCGTTATCCCATTTTTTACATTTAGCATACAAAAAAGACTAAAGTTAATTCTACCAAATCATCCCATCATGTATTACAAAAAATGTAAGAATGTCTTTTAAAAGATAAATGTTGAAGGTGTGCATGAGGGAAAAGGATTTCTAAAAAAAAATATATGATTTTGCTTAAATTCATATTAAAAACTTAAAATTCAAAAGAATTTGGGAAAAAAACTTACTTCTTTTAAGATCACTTCTACATTTGTTTGAATACTTTGAAAATGTTAGCAATAACATGCAATTTGTGTGTTAATTTGTTCTTATTTAGAGTTTACATTGAAAGGTAAATGATAAATGGATATGTCCATATAAGTGTTTCAATTTCCGACTACCCCTTTCAATACACGCTTCTTGTACTTTCTGGCTTCACATCTAGTAATTATGGATTCGGATTTTTATATATTGCCTCATATGCAAGCGAGGTGCTACTTGGAGCTTTTCTAGGTTTTTCTGTTATTTACGTAAACTCACTTACCACTTTTTCTATGTTTCTATCGGATACACTCGCTTGGAAATTCCAGGATATCATAACTTAGTTTTCTTTAATTGTTCTTATTCGCATTCTAGGTGTGCTCGTGAAGCTCATAATCTAGTTATCGTTTAGACTTTCTTCGACTCATGCCGTGATTCTTTCAAATGGTAAATTTATTTGATTAAACAACAAGAGGACCTTCTCAAGTGCCTACATCGCTCAACCGGACCTTGACCGATAGAAACAGCCAAATAAGCATCTATTCCAAAGGATCTTATTTTCAAACATAATGTTTTATGATTCATGTTAATTCAAATTTCCCACTGGTTGCAATTTTAGATTTGGGACAGATAAATTAGTTAGTATCTCATAAGAAGCATTCATGTCATATTTGCTGTAAATGCATTCTTGAATTTTAAGGGTTTTTTGTATGCATTTACCATCAGGCTCAAGGGGACCGTGCAATAGTCCGAAGGTTCATTGGTCCGAAGGCCCATTGGTCCGAAGGTCCATTAGTCCAAAGGTCCATTGGTCCGAAGGTCCAATAATCCGAAGGTTAATTTTCGGCTTTAATCAAGAAATATAGGGGAAACTTAATCATATTTGAAAACCTCAATTATAGCTTGCAGCAAGAACATGCCTAACTTGAACTAAGTGTAGGGTGTATAAGGAATCACACTGTCTTTCTGTCTGTCTACGATAACTTTCTCTTAGAAAATTTGAAGGAACCCGATGAAAATTTACACAAAGTTAGAAGAATATGCAGGTGTGAATGAAGAAATATGATTAATGTCCGTCACCATGAAGGGGAGATAACTGGACTTTGACTAGTCATTGAATTGCCTCGTAAGCATAACTGTTTAAAGTAGCACAACAGTCTTTCGAAGGAAAATGTTGGTACCTAATTTTAAATGCCTACAACTTTGTTATTAGTAAAGATACAATAACAAATGAGGTGTCAAATAAAATGAAAAAGATTGAACTAACTTGTAATGCTCATTTCAATATTTTCCCTTTTAAGTATCAGTATTTAAATTTCCATATTTGGCAAAAAAATGGATTATATATTTTTTTAATTAAAAATAACGTTTACGGCTTTACAGGTAGCTAGGTTCTGTCTACTTTATCTGAAAGAACCATTAAAATGCAACACAACGGTATCTCAGAATTTTGATATAGGGTCTGGTTTGAAAATAAATGAAATTCAAATTTTTACTCCGAGAAATTTTTATTTTTCAAATTTTAAAATTAATTTAATTTTTAACTGAGCCTTGTTTCAAAAATCTGAGACACGATTATGCAGCAATTGAAAGGTTCTTTCAGATAAAGAAAACAGAATTCAGCTACCTGTTAAGTTGTAAGAACTATTTTCATTTTAAAAATATAACCCTTAATACCTTATATTTTGCCAAATATGGAAATTCTAGCATTGATGCTTAAAAGGAATGCTATTGAAAAAAGCATTAACAGACAATTTATTCTTTTTCCTTTCTACTGATACCTCATTTGTTATTGTATCTTTACTGGTAACAAAGTTATGCGCATTCAAAGACAGGGACTGACATTTTCCTTCAAAAGACTGTTGTGCTACCTTGATTTTACTCCTAATACAGTACAATACGTACGTATATGTTTTATCACAACATACGCCGGCTCCTGTATAAAAAGTCAGACAGTCGGTGAGCTGATGGGGTTGTTTTGGATGTCGAATATAGTGACTATGTATTTCAAAACATTTTTTTTTTATCTGATTAAGAAATTTATATTAATGTGACACATGTCTTTCCTGTATGGTGCATAATCTTTATTCCGAGTTTTACGAAATGGCGACACATAACCTTGAGCCTTTATTTGAAGGAGAAGAATGGCTCTTTCTGTGAAATATAAAGCCACAAGAAGACGTTCCTACTAAGCTTTACAGAATGCACAGATTGCATGTTGCTATATAAATGTGTTGTAATAAAACAATCAGACAAGATAGGTAAATATATACAAAGTGATGGCTATTTTGTTTAAAAACCTTTGCTCGCCGAATCTGGGAATTTTTACCCCCTATTCTAATCATCTACCAGGATGTAGGAAATCAGATATAAAAGCCGGGAATACTTGATCCTTCAGCAGCAACATATTGGAGAGTCTGATGGACATGTACTTCAATTTGCAGACAAACTTGCTTGACAAGGATAATTATTATTAAGATATTCGCATTCTAAAAGGCTACGCCGAGCGCAGCATAATACGACCGCAGCATGTCGACCACTGAAATTTGAACAAGTGTAAACTAAAATGAATGTGGACACAGTAATTTGCTGGACACATAAGGACCTTGACACATAAATTAACTGGACACAAACCAGTGAAAATAAAAATAAGCCCTTTTAGTTCCTTATTACTGGGATATTGTAAGAGCTAAGAAATTCTGTTGATTACCATCAAGAGAAATCCAAAGAGAAAAACAGGTTGAAATCCAATGAAAATTAAACATTTTACATATTTTGAAATATTGCAATTTGGCCCCTTTGACCCATTATAGCTTGGAAAACGAAGAGCAACACACAATGTAGTGCCATATTACCGAAAGCTTACAATGAGAACAATCCAAAAACAAAAATCCCATCAAAATCTAATGAAAAATAGATTTCCCATATTTCTAATAATTGCAATTTTGGGCCCCTTTAGTCCCTTATAGCTCTGAAACGTGAAGAGCTAATGCCAAATCAGTTGAATACCTCTGAAAGCTTACAATGAAATAAATCCAAAGGAAAAAATCCCAACAAAATCTAATGAAAAATTAAAGATTTCACATGTTTCTAATAATTGCTGCAATTTTGGCCCATTTGACCCCTTATTGCTCGGAAACGGTAAGAGCTACGCCAAATCCGTTGACATACTGCTGAAAACCTACAATGAGAGGAATCTAAAGAAAAGAATCCCATTTAAATCAGATGAAAAATGAAAATTTTAGGTAATCCGCATGTTGGCAATTTTTGACCCCTTGATAGCTTGGAAAGAAACAAGTTATCAAAAATCTGATGGTGCAGCGCTATGTTAGTTTTTCATAAAGAATCCATTGCAAACAAGAGGCTCCCAAGATCCTGTATCCCTCACCTGGACCGTGGCTGACATAGATAAAAGGCATTTCCAAGAGGAAAAACAAAACATAAAATTTAGCAGAATACTTTTATTTCTAAAATTACAGTATTCTTGATTGGTTTCCATGGAAACCGAAAGATCAACCATCCATTACAGCCCACAACAGAACACCATTCAAAAAAAATTTGGACAGGGGTTCCCCTTATAATCAAGGTAATACGTATTGCTGACACTAAAACATTCAGACCCTAATTCAAATAAAAATTCACAAATTTGGGCAGAGGCTCCCCTTACAATCAATAGGGCCAATGTAAAAACTATGTTCCCGCTGGCAGCCATCTTGGATGAGGTACAGATCTGCCAGATACCTTTTTTGGAAGGGACCATCTAAGGGCCATTGTGACAAAGTTTGGTTATAATTGGACTGGTAGTTTCTGAGAAGAAGATCTTTGAATGTCTTTTCCACAGGGTCCAATGTAAAAACTATGTTCCCGCTGGCAGCCATCTTGGATGAGGTACGGACCTGCCAAATACCTTTTTGGAAGGGACCATCTAAGGACCATTGTGACTAAGTTTGATTATAATTCGACTGGTAGTTTCTGAGAAGATCTTTGAATGTCTTTTCCATAGGGTCCAATGTTAAAACTATGTTCCCTGGATACATTTTCAAAGGGGACCACCCAAGGACTATTGTGACCAAGTTTGGTTCTAATTGGCCCAGTGGTTTCAGAGGAGAAGATTTTTGAATGAAAAGTTTACGACGGACGGACGACGGACGCCAAGTGATGGCAAAAGTTCACCCTGGCATAGCCAGGTGAGCTAAAAACTGCATCAAAATCGGACTGAACATAAAAATGATTTTTTTTAAATTTCCCCCTTTTTGGACCCATTTATCTCGTGAACTGTACATGCCACATCCGTTGCACAGTACAGATTGGAAATTTCCTAAAGAGGACACTGAAAGAAACCCCATCAAAATCCGATAAATAATAAAGATTCTACAGTCAAATGTGTGAAAACATAAAATTTAACCCTCTTTGGCCACTTTTTTTAAAAACAGGTGGGGCCACAATGACCAAAACTAAGCCAAACCTTTCTTTTGTGCCAAAGAACTTCATAAGGATTGATCGACTGGAACTAAAGTTATTGTCTAAAAACAAAAGTGTCTACAGACGACGACGACGAAGACGCCGACGACAGCACCATACCATTATACGACCGCAAAAATTTTGCGATCGTATAAAAACCAATGGTCAAGAAACAGTTAAAAACCTATTTATTTCACCAAACCCTCTAAGTTTGGTCAATCTAATTTCACGTCAAGTCAAGGACCAAAATTATACCTGGCCATAATGGCCTTGAAATAAACAAAATGTACAATAATTCGATCGGTCAAGTTCCGTGTAATCTAGTTTCTCACCTGCTCCACTGTCATTTAAAATTTGGCCTTTATTAAGATGTGGTTACTAAGCACAATTCCAAAAATTACTGGTCTCTGAGAGTATCAGGATATTTACCAAAATTAAAATAAAAATTTTTGACTTAACTTCATCCAAAAAGCATGGTTCCTAACAAGGATTCTCAAAAATTGCTTGTCTTTGATAGTTTCGGGGAAAATTATCAAATTGGAATCAATTTTGTTTTAATCTTACCACTGAAAATCTTTGTTTACCAATTGGTACCACATGTTTTTATTCTTAGTTTTAGGATTATTTCTCATATGAAAAAAAAGGTTAAAATATTTGACTGTATGCAAAAATTTCAAAAATTGGGATTCCATTATAAAGTTGCACTAGATTTTGTGTCAAAATTTTATCGATATTGTACACGATTTACAAAATTAATTTTAAGTTCAAAAACGTTTAACATTCGGATAAACCAAAGGTTTACGACGACGCGACGACGACGGATTCTAGGCGAAACAAAAATATAAAAACTTATCATGGATAAAACGTTCTATTAAGATTAAGATGGCCTTTCCACATTTTCTCCGTGTCCTATAAAAATGGCTAAAATGAACAAACTTTAATCTTAACTCCAAAAAAGCGCGATCGTCCTATTTTTGCAGACTTCAGTATTGTAGGATGGGGTCTTCAATTGTGTCGCTTTCTTATAAAATCTTTTTCATTGAAATATTAATGTCTGTCTACCTTGAAATAAGTTATCAAACCATTATACACGATTCTTTCGGAACAATAGATCTTCTGACTAATGGACCTTCGGACCAATGGACCTTCAGACCAATGGACCTTCGGACTAATGGATCTTCGGACCAATGGGCCTTCGGACTAATGGGCCTTCGGACCAATGGACCTTCGGACTAATAAGCCTTCGGACCATTGCTACGGCCCCAGGCTCAACAGTGACAACAAATGACCGAAACGTATACAGACAGTGAGTCCATTGGACAATCTCAACCTGTAAATTCCACGCTATTGACCACGTTGGATTAATATCGGAATAGTTTAACAACACTGTGTCAATACTTCATAAATATGACAAATTTCGTTTAAAATGTATTCAGCAATACTCTAGAAGATCTGTAAGTATTTTGTTGGACTACGTTTCCTACTAGCGGGTATAAAACTCTTAAGTTGTGACCTTATAAGTGTTATTCATGGCTAGTTTGTTTTAAATCCAATCAACAGTACCCTAGAGGATCTAAGTATACATTTAAGGTGTCTGCAGGGTATTATTTTCCTATTATAGAATTTTGTGAAATTTTCTGTTTAGAAATATAATTGCATTACTGTTCAAAATAGCAAAAACTGAAATTGAAAATTTCATGATTTTACATAGAAATGATAGGGAAAATGATTATATGAGAGGATAGATTGAAAAATCTACTATAGATTTCATTCATATTTTGCATGTTTTGAAATCATTATATAGGTTACATGTAAAAAAATAGAATAAGGGGTCACAGTGGAAATAAGAGAGATAAATTGCGAAATGTTTATTTCTCTAGTGATATCTTTGTTAAATTATTTTATCAAATTATCTCCCTTGCATAATTTCTGTGTTCTGTAAATCCAGCTTCAGATTTAAAGCTTGTGTATTTTAGCTCACTCATTTGTAATGAAAATGCTGTAAATGTGATTAGGACTAATAATTTTAAACACATTGGAACTTTATTCACATTTTAAATAACTATTTTGCTAAATGTGTTTATGAATGAAACTTAAATGAACAAGTATTAGATAAAAATGGCGGAATAATACCACTGAGACACCTTAACGTGAACTTTATTTCACCACTATCGTCCTCGACACCAAAGTAGGTGATTGAATACTTAATCAAAGTTTTCCGCCGGTGGCCACGTTAGATGACAGATCGTTCATTTCAGTAAGAAAAAAAAGCGGTCAGTATCATTCATGAAAGAAGAAAGGGATATGGAGTAAATGTACATGGGACAAAATTCCTATTAATACATGATAAGATTAAGCATATGGCATAATGTTATAATTGTTGTTCTTCATCTTCAAGTTACCGTAAGGCCTTCAACAAAGAGCATACACTCTTTCCTCACAAAAAGTTCAAGACGGCCACGGCCCAAAGCACCGGTTTGAGCGGAAATCACTTGCAAAATGTTAAACATCGGCGCATCCATGTATCTTTTGTCATGGATGCGGGGTCGTCCACAAGAATATAACCCACAAAGTACTCTTACAAACACTGTCATCCGTTTCCATTCATGCAAAAATTGTTTGAAATCCATTCAGCAGGACTTTAGGACCAGATCCTTGTTTGCATTTCCTATCAGATCCAATGTAAAACTAAGTTCTCCGCTGGCGGCTATGTTAGGTGACGGATTTGCTTCAAAGTAATAAAACCTTGTCTGTACATTAAGTTGGATTTAAATCCATTCAGTAGTTCTCTATAAAAAATCTTAATGAAATAAAAGTAACAACAAGAAACACCTACAGTGGCTGAAAATTATAATTACATGCCACAATGTACAATTAATCCTTTGCATTTTTGCATAGGATTGATTTTGAACAAAGTTCTCCGCTTGAGCCATATTAATGGATGAAGAATTAACACCAAAGTACGAAACACTTGGTTAGCATCTTTGTTTTTAACTTTAGCATCAATATGCCAAGTTTGGTTCTCAAGAAGTTCTTTAAATGAATAATTTACGACAAATGGACGATGTGAAAATTTGACGACGAAAATACCCTTGCACAGCCAGACGAACTAAAAAGGTTTTAAGTCATCAAAATACACACTATGTCATGTTGGTCCTCTATGAAATGTGATTTCCTGTGCCGGGTACTGTTATTTCACATTATGTGCAGAGGTTAAAAACGAGGGACAAGACATCCAAACAATTCTGGTTAGTTTTTTTACAAGCTACTTAAATTTAAATGACATTAAGTAACTGAATGGCTAGCAGATCATTCACTGATATGTCTACGATACAACAAACAAATTTGTAATGATACAATGAGGAAATAAAGCACAAAATATGGAAGAACCGAAGAGTTTGCAACTTTTTATCTAAACATTCAAACGACACATTATTAACTCACACTGACTACAGAAACCCATACATTAATCTAATTTATGTTGCCTTAGACCCATTTGAAATATCGGTAAATGCTCTAATTTATATCTTGTGTGTATTTTATTATACAGTGGTACTGTGATTTCATGTGCTATATTTGATAAGGTACTGTGATTTCTGGTTACAACAATGACTATGGTACTGTTATTTCCTGTGTATCTGATCGATATGCTATTACTTATTAAGTCACTTTTCTCTTTAACATACATGGACCAGAATCCATGTTTTTTTTTCATATCGGTGAAAAACTCTACCCTCCGATTGGATAAAAGACGGTCACGTGTCATTTTGTATTCTACAGTAATATTCTATTAGTCAATACCATCAACGAAATCGGATCAGAAATCTGGTCGTTATCAGATCCTAACATGATAACCGGGTTGGCGTGGTTAAAAGTTCTGGTATCCAGGCCTACATACAATGCTCCTGATTTCCTCTTTTGGAAGTATACGAATCCATTTTTTTCAACATATGGTCCCCTCAATGAAATAAAAATAATAGTTAATGATAAAGTGATCATTGTCGTAAAATTTAGACTGCCCTTTGGAAGTGGTACTAGTATTGACTTCGATGCAGATAATGACTTCGCCTTTGGCTCGGTCAATATCAACATCGCAGTCAATATCACTCTCCCGCGGGCAGTCTTTAACTAGCTAGGCTATGGAAAAGCCTAGCTATATAGATAGTTCTTGGGGAAAAGTGAGGAGTACGCTTGCGCAGTGAGGAGAACGCATGCGCAGAAGACTATTGACCAATAGGAATTTCAGATTCTCGAAAATCAAAATGGCGTCCAGTTTCGTCCTGATGAAACGGGGCGGGGTTTAATTTTTCTGTTTCCTTGTGGAAGTTGAAAAGTATTATAAACATTTACTATAGGTGGTACTGGAAACAGGTTTGTAGAGGATGATGGGATTGGTATTGCAATAATCGCTTAGCTAGATTTATAAATATAGATATGATAAAAAGAATAAGAACAGTAATGTATAAATTTAAAACCAGAAGTTAATAAATAAAGATGAGGTATTGTGCAATAATCAATAATATACAAATACTATACTTTTCAATTGTGTTAAACAAAGAGTGATTGTAGTTTGTGGAGATACTTAGGCAATGGAGAACGAAAGGTGGAAAGAGATATAATTGCGTTTTTTGTGGAAGAATAAAGAGCTACCGGTGTTCATTTGTGTGTGTTGTAAAATGTTTATGTTTCGAAGCCAAGTACATCATGAGCCACCACACCCTTGCCAATCAAACACGCAATTTTCTATCTAAGGCTATTCCATAGCCTAGCATATCGTTTTTATTTCATAAAAACCATTATCCGATTTATATCATCCACTTATGATTATAAAGTCCCCTCGTGTTTTCTAGTTCATGATTCAATAATTGTGATACAACGAAGCATCTGATAACCATAAATCAAATGAACTAAGGTTCAAACAACTAAGGTTATTACACTGAAAAGGGAAATATTTTATGAACAAATAAAGGGATGTTTGCTCTCTATATATTTCAGTTATGGTGTACTTGTGCGTGAGAGAATTCCTCATATGGATATACCACACATACTTTCAAATTTTGGCATTTATTTTTGTAATTTCGAAATGTAATTCTGACCACCTGTTAAAAGTGCCCACATCTCACTATTTTATAACGCCAAGTTTTATTAAATTCGACTTGATAAGTGCCCTGTGTTTGTCTATATGTTGTAATCGTCCACTAGCTTAAGACACTAGTGCTTTTGTCGGGTAAAGGATGACAGTGATTGTTAGAGCACTTTGCCTGTTTAGTTAATGTTGGTTAACAATCCAGCACCCATGACCAATGAAGACATGGATGTAGCTTTGCTCGACAATAAGCAAAGAATTCCGATCAAACCGGTGCTAGGGGCCGTCTTGAATTTACTATGAGGTATGAGCAAAGCTCATTGTTGACGGCCTCATGGTGACTTCAAGATGAAGAACAACAATAAAAGCGTTGTTCCTTTGCTTGTTTTACCATATATTTGTAGAGGCTTTGTCTCATGTGTATTTACTCCATATCCTATCATTCACCATATGGATTAAATGTACAAAATCCCTATAAATACATGGAAAGATTAAGCAAATGGAACAACGCTCGCATTAAAAGTATACACATATGAGGTTAGATTACCACATGAAGAACGAATGTCACAGAGACGTTGTCAAGGAGGATATTCTTTCCATAGCCAAGTTTGGTTATATTCTGTGGAAGTACTTTTATTCGTGGACATCAATTTTCGTGGTTTTGATAACTATCACTATTTCGTAGGCACTTAAATTCGTGGTTTCAAATTCTATGCATTAAACTCTATGCAAAAAAGACATTTCGTTGGGAACTTAATTTCGTTGTTTATGCGAACCACGAAATCTACGAAAATTGGACCCCCACGAACAATAGTACTTCTACAGTAAGATGCCACTTAAACAACATGCAATATGTGTTATGTTATTCTGAATAATTACTTTGTGTTGCATACATAAAATAATCCCACTGTACAGCTGTGTGGATACCACAAATTTGGGTTTCATAAAGTGATACGCCTCAAAGATGGGCTGCATATTGAAATATCACCCGCTCTCTTAAACATTTAAATAACATAAAACTAAGATGAAGTAAATAATACTAAATATAGTCTGAGTAGTATATAGGTGGTTTTCGCTTATGATTTGAGGAGGTGGAGCCGGACGTGACGTCACCGGAAGTGACGTGACGGAAGTCACGTGACCGGAAGCGGAAGTCACGTGACCGGAACACGAAGTGTTTTTACTGCGCATGCGCGACCGAAAGTGGGCGTAGCCCATGGTGTATACCGGAAGTGGTCTTATTTGAAGCCCTATATGGGCATGTTGATGGGTAATGACGTGTTGAAAGAGTGCAAGACCCCGCAGGGGTGTTGTAAAGCCACATTACATAACGCTTGCGCGACCGGAAGTGGGTGTGTATCTATTGTAAGTAGCCATGTTGACCGGAAATGACGTGTTGAAAGAGTGCAAGACCCCGAAGGGGGGTTGTGTGACCTTAGTCCATGACACATGCGGGACCAGAAGTGGGCGTAGCCCCAGGTATAGACCGGAAGTCGGGTGTTTTCATTCATTATTCCCCCTTTTTCAATGGTATTCTTTGTATTTTCTTCCTTTTACATTCAATGTTTAGTAATTTCTCCCTTATCCCACCCTTTTTTAAATGTTGTTATACCTTTTCAACCCCCTTTTCCATGTTGTATTTCAATTCAATGTTTCACCTAATATCCGGGCCTTGTCAGTCAGTAATTGTCATTGCATTTGTTTGGGTGTCTTCTTCAAATGGTTGTTAAGCACCTTGTTGGTTGCTAGATGTCTTCTTTCACGTCCGCGTTCGTCAAGGGGGAGATAACTCTGGCTTATATTTTTCCCGCGTTTTGAGGGAATGTGTATGAACTCTGAACCTGTCGAAACAAGTCGTAACGAAACAAAAAGTGGATTGAAGGTGTACAGAATGTGGACCAATCAGAAAGCAGAAAAATTAACCAATAACATTACAGAGTTTTGACCAATCACTACTCTTCTTCCATAAGTTACTGACCAATCGCAGCCGTCGAGACAAATGACTTGAACTATATAAACCCGTGTCCGGCTCATTCGCCGTTCTTATTTAGAATGGCTCACCCACTTGCCAAGAATCGTGTCCTGTTGGTGAAGGAGACCCCAGTCGACGATGTCCTGACCAGAATAGAAGAGATGGTGACAACAGAAGAAAAAGAATTTCTGGCCTGTTTGAATCCGCGTGAAAAACGCACAGAAGCTTTGCTGGACTTGCTCCAAAAAAGAGGACTTGCAGCTATCGATGCCTTTTGCCATGCTCTGATGTTGGTCGGTAGAGAAGACCTTGTTGCCGTTGTAAGAAACGAAGACACCGAGGATATGGAGATATGTTGTCCAGAGCTGTCCACATTTCATTTGGGAGATGAAATCTACCTGGAAGTCAGCAGCCATGGTGTTACATTGAAGAATGGTATACAGACCATCTCCTTCCCGGTGGTACGCTGGATAATGCTGAGATACGTCCTCGACGATCTGGATGACGCCGTCCATTTCTTACAGCATAACAGATATGCGTCGTTCGAGAGACATCTAGGTGGTAACGTGTACGTAAGAGCAGAAAGTCCGTCTGTGTGCGTGGAATTCTGGTACAAAGACATGGGAAGCATACAACTAGATTTTGAGCAGTTCGAGAAATTGAAAGACGTAGATAAAATCTTACCCACCTTCCTACCAGAGCTGAATATTCGTGTTCCTTGTGAATTTACCCATCCCAACATAGAAGAGGCACTGTACTGCAGCGAATGTACTCCCAATGGACCAGACTTAGATTAAAGAAAATCAAGACTTATATACAAACGGCCCTTTTCAGGGCCACCTACTTATTTCAAAGAGAGTTTCATGTCTTCTTGAATCAATTCACACATATGACAAACCATATATTTGTTTTGTTTTTGTTTTTGTTTTTTGTTTGTTTGTTTTTTTTTTTATTTACCTTTTTTTCCAAATTTTTCACTCATATCTTATGACAAACTATACATATAATTTGTTTTTGTTTAGTTTCGTTTGTTTGTTTGTTTTTGTTTATACTATTTACCTTTTTCTGTGTTCATCGCGGCCATTTTTTTTCTAAGGGAGATAACTCTTGGGATTACCCATGTTTTTGAGTTGCTAAGCAAATTGTTGGTTGCTAAGTGTCTTCTATCGCGTCTGCGTTCATAGTTTGTCACTTAGTTTAATGTAAAAGGGTCACTCTGCATTTCTCCAGGCTTGTGACTGGCTATAACTGTAACGTTATAGGCTGCATTACCCCCCTTTTTTCTTCTTTTTTCCCTTTTTCTTTTTTTTTCTGTTCAATGAGGGTTTGTTGTGGTGTCGACTTTTTGGGCAGTATATTCTTCTTGTAAGTTTTTGCGGTCCTTCTTGACTTGTTTGTTCAGTTTGGCCCATTCGGTTTAAAAATCGGTACACATTTTACAAATCCATTTCTTCCTGTTAAATTCAGTGCGTTTCTTTACCTCTTGACATTTGTAACACTTCTTCGATTCTTCCCGTCTTTTCGTGTTGGTCTTGATAAAAGGGAGCTCATGACGAATTTTCCGTCGATATGCAGGTTTCGATTCTTCCAATCTTTTCTCAGGTTTTAGCTCCGGGGTTTGGATAGGTTGTTTAGGAAGAATTTTCCGATAACCAGGTTTCGGTTCTTCCTTTTCTTCTACAAATGTATTCATTCCAGTTGGAGTGACGACGTAGATACACGGCATGGCGTGCGTTCGAGAGTTGGAATTCAACTGAGAAAATGTTTAGTTACATGTTCTTTTATACATTCAGAAATTTTGTAAATAAAAAAAAATGGTTAAAGTACTAGACTAATGTTTCCTTCTGACAGGCATACAATATGTTACATAGCGATACCCATCCACATTTTGGAAACCATTTAGCATGCTCTTCCAATGGAACGTCGTTTTCTTCCCATTCATGCAGAATTCCTCCACAATAAAAACATTGTACTTTATCTCCTTGATTTAGATAAAATAATCCAACCTTGGCCAGGTCCGCTGGTCGTTGTTTCAGTTGAATGGGCCACCCAGTGTAAGAATCCAGCCTGACTGATTCATCGGCATACTCTATGTATTTTGGGCAAGTCATTTCTGTTCTCGGTATAAACCCGTGTTTTTGTAAACATTCTTGAATGAAGGGACATTCGGGAAAATGTCTATGGTGTTCCATGTGTACTATATCTCCAACTCTCCAACCACCCAATACTCCACCACACTGTGTGCATTGACATTTGTCTTCTATACCAATATAATAAAAATAGTCCTGGGCGAGATCTAAGGATTGTACCACATTAGACTTCCACGTTTTGAACGTATCTAGGCGTAAATTCAAATGTTCTCTCAAAGGTTTCAATCGCTCCAACGGGCTTTCGGGAATACAGTCCATCTGTACACTCAGATCAACTGGTCAGCAGAATGGTAGTCTAGCGACTGAAGATTTGGGTTCATTGCACCTGTATATAGTCTAAAACTATATGTCTCGATGGTTATGATTGGTTATTTATGTTTGTAAGGAGGAATTTGATTGGTTGAAATCTCTGCAATTTCATTGGTCCGTATTATGTACAGTTTCAATCCCTTTTATTGTGTGCACACAATTTTTTTTTCTTAACATGATCATTATATTGCTGCTGCTGCTGCTGTTGGTAAGGGATCTGTCTGCTGCTGCTGCTTCTGTTGGTAAGGGGTCTGCTGCTGCTGCTGCTGCTGTTGGTAAGGGATCTGTATGCTGCTGCTGCTGCTGATTCTTGTCCATATGCAAGGCATAATGGCTGCTGCTGTAGGTAAGGGGTTTGGTCAGTCTGCTGCTGCTGCTGTAGGTAAGGGGTTAGGCCAGTCTGCTGCTGCTGCTTTTGGGAAGGGATCTGTCTGCTGCTGCTGCTTCTGTTGGTAAGGGGTCTGCTGCTGCTGCTGCTGCTGTTGGTAAGGGATCTGTATGCTGCTGCTGCTGCTGATTCTTGTCCATATGCAAGGCATAATGGCTGCTGCTGTAGGTAAGGGGTTTGGTCAGTCTGCTGCTGCTGCTGTAGGTAAGGGGTTAGGCCAGTCTGCTGCTGCTGCTTTTGGGAAGGGATCTGTCTG
>MJUU01010571.1:21443-32118 GCA_002080025.1 Modiolus philippinarum | reverse complement strand
CAGTCGGGAAACCTACCTTCCAAAGTTCAAATCTCCAGCGGTGCTGTAGACACTCCATCAGCCAACACTTTTCTCTTCGGGTAGAGGTAGGAGAAGCCACTCTTTTCTTTCAGGTAGGTGAAGACTTGGTTGTCCACTGTTCTGAAGCCTCTGTTGGTACCAGTTCCGGAACTCTTCGTCAGTAGTACATCCATATACTTCTCCTTGGTCACCTGGTTCGTCTTCCTATTGATGCCCTTGCAACTGAACTTATCATCCTTTCCGAAGCAGTAGTACGTCTTGCTGCACAAGGCGATGATACCATCTCCACTGTACTCTTCCTTGAACAAGCCTGGAGTCCTCTTGTCGTAGGCTGCATGCTCTGGAGTGTCCTGTCTAGGAAACCAGTTGGTCTTCTCCATTTCGTACCGCTGTCTCATCTGGGGTTTGATCACCTCTTCCAACGTCTCTGCAGATAAAGCCATGTATGCACTATCGGTGTCCATGGAACAATACTGGAAGTCCCTTCTGTCCACAAATACATCCAGGAAGTCGTAATAAAACTCCAACATTCTCATCTTCCCGTACTGGTACACAAAGAATCCAATCTGCAGGGGAAGGTCCAGATGGATGGTCTTCTTGCTCATCTCCAACTCGAACGTTGTCTCGTCCAGCTGATTACATCTCCGGAAGGATGGGTCCACCAGATGTCGACTCACTTGCGTGTCCTGGCAAAACAACACATCAGTATGGCGCTCTTTGTTGGTCACCATCTTCCCATAGGTCGAGTTGTCTTCCAATTTCATCGTCTCAGCTACGATCTTTTTGTTGGTATCTGCATCTCCGGCTCTTCTGGCATCACTGACTTGGTCACCAAACTTCTGGAAACATCTGGCTGGGGTAAACTCCACCACTTGATGAATCTTCGTCACCTTCAAACCATGTTCCACATACCACCTCAGCAACGGCGTGATGATCAGGATCTTCTCCCCAAACATGCTACCAATCAAACTCTTTCTCTTCTGGTTCATGATCCCCCTCTCCTCGGCATAAGTCCGCATGTGGTCACCAATATCGTCTCTGGACACTTCCGTATTCTTGAAGACGGGTGGCATCTCGGCAAACTTCGCCTTCAGTCCGTTGGGAACTTCAAAGTCGACTTCCACAGCACCAAAGATCCGGCCATCCATCACTGCTTCATACACAGACTGCTCCGACATCTTGAACTTCCCATCACACGGTCTCTGTCTGTTCTTCACAAAATCTGCCACAGCTGGATCTTCTTTCTTCATCTTCTCCCATTCACATTCCCATATCTGTGTAACACCATAACCATTGTCCACCAAGTACTGGATCTTCTGCTGGGTTCGCTGGTACCGTTGTTCTTTCGTCTGGCCTTCTTCGTCTGTCTTCCCCTGGTTCAACTCACAATCATGTCCGTGCCTTTAACAGCCCTGGAACTCGTACACCATGTTGGTCTCCTTCACATAACTATCCACAGGCAATCTTCTCATCCCAATCAACTTCTCTTTGTCGTTGCCCTGGTGTCTGATGTGGTTACCAGTCTGCTGAGCTTCCCATTCCAACCAGTCGATGGCCATCCTCTCGTATCTTCTAGGAGTCTCTCTCCGGAATCCGGTCTCACTCTTCCGACGCACAAAGTGTCCAGTTGGCATCTCATTCATGATACACGACAGGTATAGGGCGTTGGCATCGTATCCGATGATCTTCTTGCAGGTCTTGGGATCCTCGTACTCTGTCGGCCTGATGGTGGTGACATCTTTCTCGTGGTATCGGTGGAACACGATACTGGGTCCTCCCACGATGTTGCTCTTGAACAGCTGGTACAAGTCTTTGTTCTTTTCATCTGGCAAGGTGAAGTAGCTCTCCAAGCCCTGGAACATATACTTCAACGTCAGCCCTGGTACGCTGATTCCATCCCTGAAGATATCCACGTTCTGGGTGTGGTAGTACTGGTACATCCGCTCGATGGCTTCCAACATAGGCTCTACATCTTTGTTGTTTTACCAAATCAGGAACTCCCTCATGCTGGTCATCTGCTGGTCTTCCCACGCTCTCTGGCACAGCTGGTACTCTTCATCTGTAATGTTACTGTTCTTCAACCTGCTGAAGAAGGCATCGTGGTCTGGCAGCTGGTTCACCTCCAATTTCTCCAAGGACGTCATCCATTCGTAAGGGAAAAATCCCTTCTCCTCCGTGCA
Organism: Modiolus philippinarum; assembly: GCA_002080025.1. Taxonomy (NCBI): domain Eukaryota; kingdom Metazoa; phylum Mollusca; class Bivalvia; order Mytilida; family Modiolidae; genus Modiolus; species Modiolus philippinarum. Next base: position 29,917 of record MJUU01010571.1, on the reverse strand, counting down.
ACCATAGGCCTTCAGGAACTGACTGTAGCTAAACCCAGGAGCCAGGTAATTGGTAATGTCCAGGAACTTCAGCACTTCTGTCTTCACACACATAAAGTTGTTACTTCTCTTTACCACGTAGACGATCTGCTGACTCTTCACCAGTTCTGCAAAAAAGTCTATCTTCATGGCATTCACATCGTATTTGCCCGAGTTAAATCCAACCACTGGCAGCTCTTTCAGGTGGCGCTCCAACTTCTGCTGTATCTTGTACAGGTAGTGCTTCTTCTCCTTCTGTTCTCTTTCTTCGTCACTCAGCCCATCCAAGTCGCTGTCAAGTCTTTCCTGGATCTCCTGGAACACATCGTCGTACTTCTCCATCAGTCTTCTGTAAGCATCATCGCTGATCTCTGTCAGGTAGCTCAAACAGGCCTCCAACGTCTTTCTGGAATCACCCTCCGACACAAAGCACACTGGTTCCGTGTACCCAGGCACGTTGGAACACACCGACACACTCAGCAGGACATGTTGGTTGGTCCACTCCAGTTTCTCCGAAGGTCTTCTATCTGTCGGCTGCAACATCACCTCGATGTCATAGGTGGCTCTGTAAGGATAATACCGGTCCTCCGCTGCGACGTAGATGGACTCGTCTTCCAACTGCTCGAAGATGGTAGGATTGGTATGGTAGACACCTCCAGGAAACTTGTAGATCACATCACCAGTGCAGGTCTTCTCATGACGATGTAGATGTCCAATATGGGTCCACAAATGGTCACACTTGGAACACAGGTAGCTGTGGCTGTACTTCTCCATGTCTGTAATGTAGCTAAAATGCTGCTGGTACAGGTTCAGGTTCATCGTACTCTCGTAGCTGTAGGGTGACCGTCGTACCAATCTAGCTGCCACGTCTCCATCGTCTGTCTGCTGGAGGTCGTACACAAACACGTTGACCTGGAACAACTGCTCCAACACCACCAAGTCGTCCAAACACACACCCTGGAACTCTGCAGCAGCCATCTGTCTGTTCTGGAGGTACTCTCTGTAGTACGTCTTGGCTGGAGTCTCGACATCCGTCACTGCAGCCCCTCTGTGGACGGCCAAACATCTGAAAAAACACAGATCATCCTCATACGTACCGTTGGATCCACCAACCAAAGCTGCTACTCCTCTGTTAAGGTACAGGTAATCCGGCAACACCACTCTGGCACCAATAGGATGCTGGATCAGCTTGTTGACATAGAAGGTCACGTTGGTCAGCAGGTGGACTACCCATTTGGTATCAGGTCTCTGTTGCCGCACATACTCCAGGACATCGTGTCTGCTCAGCTCTTCGATGAACTTCTCCAAATCTTCGGCTGTTCTAATCAGATGTGGCGTCTCAAAAAACCTGGCGTTGTTCTGGCTAGGATGGTAGTAGCGCACTTCTCCAGTCTCTACGTGTCTCAGGATAAAACCAAAGGACAGGTTTATCTTCATCGCTGTGGTCTGCTGGCTGGCCAGGTACCGCACCATCTCGTCAAAGGTCGAGTCCGACAACTGGTTCAGTGTGAAGTTGTACCGGTCCTGGACACGGTTACTGGTCGTCTCTTCTGTCCGGATAGACCTCCAATGTCTCAGGTACAGGGTCCTCGTCTCTGGATCTTCCGGCAACTCCACTGGTTCAGCTGGACTCTCCATGGGTGGAGGGGACTCTGTTCTGGTCTGCTTCACCACAGGTCCAAGCACTGGTACACCTGGTCTCTTCATCGATGGTTTCTCCTTAGCATCGGGTCTGTCATGCAGGGCACGGTGACGTGCAAGGTTGGACGGGTCATTGAAGTATTGGCCACATACTTCACAGGTCATGTCGTAAGTGTGGCTCGCCTCATGCCTCTTCCTTGAATCTGGTCTGCTAAACACCTTGTCACAGATACTGCAGCTGTAGGTCTGTGCCTTCTGCCCTTCTTGCTGGTGGGTCTTCCGATGCCTATCTCGGGCATCCTTCCTGGTAAAGTCTTTCCCACACTCGTCACAGGTATACGCCTCTTGGTCCGCTAGGTGGCTCTTCATATGACGTAACAGGTTGGTCTTCTCAGTGAACTGCTTTGCACACGTCTCGCAGGAGAACATGGTGACTGTTCCTTCCAATGGGCAGAACGATACTGAGCTATAGTACACAGTATATATACTTTGGACGCGGACGTGATAGAAGACACCGGGTGTCTTCGCTCAGGTCCGCACTTCCGGTTTCCAGTTTTTCTGCGCAGGTGAATTCAGCATGTACAAATTTCCTGATTGGTCAATTCAGGGGGTGTCTTCTCTCACGTCCGCACTTCCGGTCAAGATGGCGGACAAAATGGCGGGACCATCTCAAAATGGTTGAAATACATGGGGAATGTCTCAAACATATATAAAATAGATACAAAGGTAAAAAGGAGAGGGGACATGGGAGGGATATTACCATGGCAACAGAAAAAGGGAGATAATTTGGTGGGAAATCTAAAAATAGCAGGCAAAGCAATAAAAAAAGAGCGGGAAAAGGGAGATCACTCTAAGAATTGGATGAAAAATGGATCTAAAAATAGCAGACGACACTATAGAAATATGGCGGGAAAGGGGAAATCACTCTAAGAATTGAATGAAAAAGGGAGATAATTATGTAAAACAAGAAAACAAAATGGCAATAGCAGACGACAGGATTAAAAAAAGCGGGAAAAGGGAAATCACTCTAAGAATTGGATGAAAAAGGGAGATAATTAGTAAAACAAGAAAACAAAATGGCAATAGCAGACGACACTATAGAAATTGGGCGGGAAAAGGGAAATTAGGTTAAACATTGGATGAAAAAGGGAGATAATTAGTAAAACAAGAAAACAAAATGGCAATAGCAGACGACGCTATAGATATTGGGCGGGAAAAGGGAAATTAAGTTAAACATTGGATGAAAAAGGGACATAATTAGAAAATAAAGTAGAACATAAGAAAATCAGACATGAAAAGGGTTAGACAAGAGGAAATTAAGTCAAACATTGGATTACAATACAAAGAACAATACTGAAACAAGAGCAAAATACTATTAAAACATTTAAAAAATGGTATTAGTCTAGAAATTGGATGAAAAAGAAAGAAATACAAACAACAACATTGAAAAGGGTGGCATAAGAGGACATTAATCTAAACATTGGATTGCAGAACAATACTGAAAAGGGGTTGAAAAGGTATAACAACATTTAAAAAAGGGTGGGATTATGGGGAAATGAAAGAAAAAGGAATAATATAAAGAATACCATTGAAAAAGAAATAAAAACATATAAAAAGGGGGAATAATGAAGGAAAATTCCCCACTTCCGGTGTACACATGGGGCTACGCCCACTTCCGGTCGCGCATGTACACTGTAGTAAGGTCAACCGTGACCCCTGCGGGGTTTTGCACTCTTTCAACACGGCATTACCTATCAACATGGCTACTTACAGTAGATACACGCCCACTTCCGGTCGCGCATGCGTCATGGACAAAGGTCAACCGTGACCCTTGCAGGGTCACGTGTTGTTCCAACACGTCATTTCCGGTCAATATGGCTACTACCAGTGACGTCACTTCCGGTGATCCACCACGATCCACCACGTCGTGCTAACCGAACTGTCCCCATATACTACTAGTCTGAATCGTTGTACACCTGAAAAAAAATATGCTTTTGCTGCTGCTTGCGCCACGTCGGGAAGTCAACGGAACAGCCAAATTAGGTTTAAAAATCGACATATTTAGAGTTCTAAATGAAGTGCCAAATTAGAACCGAAATAATTCATGAAATGACATTTTTATATTCAGTATAGGTGAATTGTCTATTAGCCGTGGTCCAATCCACATATTCTTGACCTTAAATAAATTGTTTCTTAACTAACGTATCTCAGCATTTCAGAATAGATTAGAATACGCTTCAGAATTCAATTCCACTAGTTCATCTCTTTACCTTTTGAACTTAAATTTGGAATTTATTTTTAAAGCTCCCTGGACAATTAATTTTAAGTTAAACATTTCCAAGACCATATATGTCGTTCATACCTTCTTTAAATTATATCAAATTTTCGGCTTTCTGCGAGATTCCCCGTGTGTCCGAGAAAGCCACCACGACGTCAGAAAAAGCAATTAAGTAGTAAATGAGAAATCCCCTCCGTCAATTAACCTTAGTCTTAAAATAATCCTATGATATCAATGTTTGAATTGGTGTATCAGTAATCAAATTTAAAGGTGCAAGAACACAAAGTCAATCTTAAAATCAAAAGCTCTATTTGCAGTATATTCCAAGCTCTGACTGGTTAAGTTGGTGGTTTGATATATACCATATATGTTCCAAGCTGAGTTGATGGTTTGATACCATAAAAAGTGTTGTGATTTAGATTTGAATACCTTTGAAACTCAATAGGTGATGTGTTCGATAATTCTGAAAGGTGTACAAAATATAAAAAAATAACGATATCTATTACAATAAACAAATGAGTATGAAAAAGACACAAAGCATGTACATGAAATCACAGTACAAAACACAGAAAATAACAGTACCACTTGTATATTTACCACGCAAAATCACAGTACCATTAAAAAATTACCCGACTCAACAAATCGCTTCAAATCTATGAAAAAACACATTGATATGAATATAAAATGATGCATTAATATAGATAAATGAATTTTATAAAGGGTTTCGTTCATTGTTTGAACCATCATAACTATTTGATATGTTTTCGGGTGGGAAACATTTACACATTTCAGTTTACGCTTGATTTTCAATGATGCAATATGAAATATCATTTTACAAACATATTTACTTCTTAATTTTACATAAATTTGTTGTGAAATGTACGTAGAAGTAGTGTATTTACTTGTTTAGAGCTAATCAATTCCGTAAACTTTCTTAAACCTTATATTTATATACCAGTGAAAATCACCTGATGCACGAAAAGCGAAATAACAGTACCCGGCACAGGAAATCACATTTCATAGAGGACCAACATGACATAGTGTGAAATATGTAATAAGCTCACAATTATTGGATGCTGTGGTTACACTAGAATACCTTATTTTATCCATTGCCAATGTACCAGGTTTGTTTCAGATCCGTATAACAATATAAATCATAGAATTATTCTATTAACATATACAAGTGCATACAGTCACATAAATACAACCAAAAAGTACAACCTTTTCACAATATTTCAGTAGGATTCCACGATTGCTGGGGCATCTATTATGCAAATGATGATAAGGATTATGTTATTAGCTGGACAGGACAGTACAGATTTGATAGTTGTACAGTAAAGTTTCATGGTTATGATTCATCTGATTCACTTGATAAGTACAAAATCTGCATCAAAGCAGTAACATGGGATGTACATGATACTGGGGTGAAACTGAATTATTACAGTAGTGATGGTGTCTGGGATTACGACATAAAGAAGGTAAATATTATGCAACATATGTGTTTTGCTGGGACATTTTACGAATACGTAAGCTACCTCTTTTACCTTCCCAATCTTCCAATCTTCTTCAAAAAAAATGAAAACTTCTGCCGATAATTTCTTCTCTCAAAATGATTTTAGGAAAAGAAAATACCAGCAATGAATTTAAAAATATTAAAAAATCTTCCTGCACAATGAGCTTTTCCAAGTATGTAATTTTCTTAACTTTTGTATATTGTATATACAAATTTCATGATTCAGGGAGTAAACTTAGATCAGGACCTATAAGCGTACAAACATCGAAGATGTCTAAGTAAAAATTTGAATTTTGAGCACAATTGATATCAATATTTAACTCGTTAAGGATAAAACAAAGCACATTTAAGCTATGCACATGTACCAACATAACACCAATAACGATGGCACTTATTCATGAACTACTTGCAGTATTTTTCTTTGGGCTAGGTACAATACTCGATGTTGACGATGTGGACGATGTAAACATGGTAGTCATTGCGATATTGATAAATTTACATGGTATATTGGACATCAATGTTTTTCTTTCGTATTATGAAATAAACAATTAGAAATTACTGACAAATCAGCTGATTTATTTTTACGATTTATGATGTTAAGGATTCCCAAAGAATACAACGACTTAAGTCATTTTCCCTCGAATTTCTGGACTTTACGATTTCCAGATAAATGAAAATGTTGAGGGAAAATGATAAGGCATTTTTATTCTTTTATACTGTACCTTCATTTTTTAATTTGATGTAACATGTGTTTCTCCCGAAAGCGGCGTTGAGGAGACATTGAATACATTGACTTTATAAGGTTAATCAGCTAATATTTTAAAAACTTACGAAAGAACATGTATAGACTGAAAACAGTCTATCTAGATTTTTTAGAAAAAGTTATAAATTCTGAAGAGAGAGCTAAAAAACCCAATTCAAGTTTTGATGTCATAGCATCTAATGACAACAGTAATATTGAAAAAGTAAACCTAAAATTTTGTAAATCAATTTTAGGTTTAAGTAAAAAATCTGTAAATATATCCGCACGAGCTGAACTTGGTCAGTATCCAATGGATATGTATATAAAATTACAAACATTAAAGTATATGGCAAGAATTTCTTCTACTGATGTTAATCCTTTATTATATGATGCATATAAGCTCTCAAAACAACTACATGAAATGGGGTAATATTCATGGTTTACTTTTGGCAAATATATTGGCAGTCAAATTGATATTGATGTCACATATATAGAAAATATAAATTTTCATACAGAAAAACCTAAATTTACAAAGTATGTTAAAGAACTACTTGAAGAAGACTATAAGACATTATTTTTAAAATAATTAAATTCTCTCACAGAAAGTGTAACCGGGAAATATTTGGACATTTGGACTTTAATTCAAATTAATCGTTTTCGTTTAATATTCTATTCGGACATTTCTTCTTCTACATTTTAATCATTTAATTACATAATTTTAGTGCTAATTGTGACAAGTAAGTTTATATATTTATTCTTATTCTTTCCTTTATTCTTTCGTTTTAAATTGACCTCTCAATTATTTCTATTGTTCAAAATATGTTTGTCGCGCTGGAAGCCGGATTGAGTTATTTAATATCTTTGGACACTAATCTGTTTACATAAAAACTGTTTTTTAATTATCTATATATATTTGACATTTTATATTGTTATTCAGTTTCGATCTTGGGTCTGGAAGTGTCCAGATACCGCAAAATAAAAGTATATTATTTGGAATACCTTATTCATTTCATATAGCCGGAATTTTACTCGGTTATATTCTCCCATTGTCCACCAAAGTGATCGTCCCGAGCACTTGATCACATGCATGAATAATATATATTATTGGCAAAAGTCTCTGGTACATCAAACGCATCGGTAGTTGTTGCCATAGTTACGATAATTGTGATCTACAGACAGCAATATGAACCTTTACACAAAGCGCACCCTAATTTAAAAAAAAATTCACATGTAAGGTATAAGATAAAATGGGACATTAAGTAAGTAATCATACTTCGTAACTCTGGACGTAAAATTCTATAAAATCGAGTAGAATGGAGTTCAAAATATATTCAAGAATTGGAGGGCTAACTCTTGAACTTTTCTTCATTTTTTTGTGTAAAATAAACATGTTTTACATATAAATGGTCACAAAAACAGGGTTTTATAGGAACATGGACAACAAAACAACAATAAAATAAAGTTTATGTACTAAAAAAAAATACGGATTCAGTTTAGTGTAGACAAAGTTGTACGTTGTTTATGGACAAACTGAAATAGACAACTTCTACTGTTATTGAAATCTTGGGACAAAATATTAAAACATACTTGTAAAATATCTCGCATTTATTGCGAATTTATTACAAAAATAAAACTTGAAAACCCTCTTTGCAATAAACGCTCCTTCATTTGACTATTTTGAACGTCTATTGTCAAACGTTGCTTAGTCTGTTCCAGATTCCATATGGTTTTATTCAGACAAGCTATTTCTTGTTTGGCCTTTTCTAAAATAATTTCACTGTCTTCTAATTCCATATTTAAACTACGAATTTCATGCGCAAAGTTCCATCGATCTTTTTTTAAATCTTCATTTTCTGTTAACAAACTATCAATTTCGACATTTTCCTTCAGTAAGTCCGAATTTTGAATTTTTAGTTTTGAATTTGCTTCTGTCAGCTTTCTATTTGCAACTTTCAAAGTTTTTAAATTCTCCTTTCTGATTTCTTCTTTAGAGACACACGCAATAACTGCCACTTCATTATTGTCAATTCCACTGAACGGAAATTCCGATAATCTCTTCTGTTCCAAAAATTTCTGCATTCTCTCGGCGTCTCTTTTAAGTTTAGATTTTGATTTTCTTTTCACGCTATTTTCGGATTTCTGATGAAAATGGCAAACACGAGAAAAATGTCCATGACGTTAACACTTGTAACAAAATGAATTTAGTGCGTTGCATATATGTAATTTAAACATGCTTACGGTTTTTCCACAATACTTGCATAGGAATTCCATATCAGGCGTTG
>MJUU01010571.1:0-14045 GCA_002080025.1 Modiolus philippinarum | reverse complement strand
GTTTCAATTCGCCAGTTGTTTACTTGACGACGTTATTGACGAGATATCTTGATGTCACTTCCTCCGGTAACTCGAAATCCTTAATTTTCACCGGTGACATTATGAGATTTGTTTAACTGAGAAAACTCGATCATTCATTCCTATCTATAAAATAAGATGATATATTTCATAACAGCGAATCAGTGATCGAAGTATATATCACGAATTAAGATATTTATTCTGTTCACGGACTGTTAGACTACGACAAAGTACTTCTTACAAGAACTTCCTCAAATTTAACGTACTTATTTCTCATTTGAACTATGATTTTCAATGTATNTATGAACATGTATGAATTGATTATTATCCTGGATAATCAATCAGATTTCACAGGAATGCTTCATTGTAGCTAGGTCAATGAAGTATGAATGTAACTAGCTTCTTGTTGAATAAATATATTTATTTGGTAAAAAAAAAAGATATTTATTCTGTTCACGGACTGTTAGACTACGACAAAGTACTTCTTACAAGAACTTCCTCAAATTTAACGTACTTATTTCTCATTTGAACTATGATTTTCAATGTATTGAAACGTTTAGCGCATAAGTAAAGTCCTTGATACTTCGGTAATTTGTATGAATTTCCTTTGATCTACAGAGACTGATAATCTCAGTATCACCGAAATGGACATTATCACGAAATTATTAGGTCACTATGAAGGCGTCACGTGCGGTTGCTATGCTGACGTCATGTTTTGTACTATTTGCGATGTTCATACGCATAATACGTTGAATGAAGAATCCATAAAAAATATTGCAACTAAAAATAGATTAACAGTGCTAAAATAGAAATTCAGCTTTTTTCCACTTAATATGCAGTTTTATTTATCATTTCGTGAATAACCGATAAAAGAAATATAGGAAATTTTGTTTTTGATACGGACTTTATCACGGCGGAACGCATCAAGCTCGCCTTAACGGGCTCGTTTGATACTGGCCGTGATAAAGTCCGTATCAAAAACAAAATGTCCTATATTCCATATTGAAATGAATGATAGGTCTAGTCATGTATGCAAGTCACATCAATAATTTATATTTGTAAGAAAACTAATATCAGTCTCACAAGTCCTCTGTCAAGAGTTGTTCAAAAATATCTTATCAATCATGATATATATGCACCATGAAACGAGTAAACGTTGAAACTGACAGTACGATTATTGCTTGATTGCTTGCTTGGAGTTTTGCGTCAAGTTATATGAAAAGGAAAGGAAATGGGGTAAATGTCAAGGAGACAACATCCCATATCCAGGTTAAAACGACCCAAAACAAAGCATCTAGGGGTCACCGTACGGTCTTCAACACAGTGAGGAACCTCACACCATATAGCAAGCCCTAAATGGTCCCAAAAGGGAAAAAAAGTGGATAAATCAATGGAAACAAACCACATCCAATAACCCAAATATCAAGAAACTAAAATTTTATAAGAAGACACGGACAAGCCAATCACCAACATATTCCTGACTTGGGACAGGCGCAAAAATTGCGGTGGGGTTAAACTCGTTTTCTTGGATCCAAACCCTCCCCGTATGTGTGGTGAATGGTTAAAAAATAAATACACAAAAAGACTCACAGTAAAAATCAAACTAGAAAAAAAGTCCAACTTATTAAGTTGAGTACCCTTACAATGAAGTACATAAAACTTGAAGACAATACACACAGGCACTGTCCGGACAAATGCTCGCAGTTACTGACAGCTATCTAAGGACATAATTTCCGTTGACTATGATATCAAGCCTTCTTACATATGAAACTTCAATTGAAATACTTCTAAATGGATTTGGTATAACAACGTCATCAAGTATGAAAGAAGAACATGATATTGTGCAATGCCAAATACTGCCAATATGAAAAATTGTTTAAATTTAGTTATGGTATAAAGCATTAGGAGATGATCAATATTTTTGCCAACAAAAACCAGAAGTAACGATTTAATTGGTGAATAAAAGGATATGGAGTAAATGCACATGAGACAAAGTCTCTACAAATACAATTAACAACAATTATGTATTTATATCCTTTATGAATAAGTTTGTTCAACGGATTAATAAGTTTTGAAGGACAATTTTTGAATTTATGCGCTTTGTAAATGATATTGCCATAGAAGTTTGGATGTGAAATGCCCTGATGTATAAGAGCCCTGCATGTAGAACCAATACTTTAGCCTTATCAGGTCAATATGTCAATTCACTAGATCGAACAAAACAGAAGTAAAGATATTGCCAAAGACCGAGCAACGTATTTTTAATTGTCACTCGGAAAGGTAAGAAATTCCTGTACCCTTTGTAAGGGCGGGAATTTCAACATTCTACATATAGAAGGGTTCACCTAGTGCATGGAACACAGTGTTTACCCACATTCTTTGTCTGAAAGGTTTCCGTAATATGATGAACATATTTTGCATTTTACCAGTTAACACTACATGTATATACTCAAATAATAAAATAGTTTTTAAGCTGCAAATCATTAAATGCACAGATAAAAAGTGAAACACAGATAAAAATGGGGAAGCAATGATGCCACAATTATTTTCGACAGAACTACCTTCAATTGAATTGTAGGGGTATCATACAAGGAATAGAAAAGCAAAAAAAAAACACTAAAGGAACATCCGTACACTTTATAAAACATCACTGTAATCATCACTGCTAGTATTCGGAAATATGTCTTTCTACCTTTGCATCTCACCTTACCATGCATACGTATTGCAACAGTTATCTGTCGCTAACATCATTACCATAGTAATCATTTTTTTTCTAATTTCTATCCTACCTTCGAGTCCACAAACAATTGACACCGAATAACTTCTTTACCGGTGTCCGCTTGGTTGTCTACAGACTAGAGACTGCTATGTGGATGTTGCCGTAGACGAAAAGCTTCGATTGATTGATTAGTTTAACGTCCAGTGTGAGCAATATTTCAGCTATATTAGGACGAGAACAAGTTAATCAATTCCAAAAAAGTATGTCAGTAAAAGAAGAAAGAAATATAGGTCGAAGGGACAACCGGGGCAACGACTTTTGATTGGGAAAAGGAGAAAAATTGGTGGGGACAGGAAATTTAGCCTTCCATACGACACCCACTGCGTCTGCTGTTTTTAGATAAATATAGAAGGGGTCTTTATACTGCATGGAGCGTTGCGTTTCTCCTAACAGTTTGGCTACAATGGTTCGCGGTCAGGCCTCTCGTATTATGACCTGATTACCCCGCAAAGACAGGACATTCCCCTACCCACGTGCACAACCCGGGGATGCGCCCGGCAGCTCTGTAGCCGGAGCCCCTGAAAACCGATTAAAGTGCCGGGAGTATAGGTTCGAGTCAAGTTCCCCATCCTGCTGGATTTTCCTATGCCAATATCAATCATCACAGTTGATATTCGTAAAAAACATATTTATACCGGTGCAGCTCGGCCTACCATATATAGATTATCTTAAATATAGGTCCAGGATGTTCATGGTATTGGTAGTGTCCTAGATATATGTTTGTATGTACTCTACAACTGGAATAAAATCATAGTGGAGTAAACGAGAGAGGTATCCATTTGGACAACTGCAAGGTGAAACTATCAGAATATCCATATTTGTGAATTTGGGGGAATTTAAAAACGCAGTGTTCTCGATTAAAGGACAATTTGATTTTAGAGCTTTCTCTGGGAAGTCCTGACTTTCTATGAATGTATGTACAAAAATGTTGACGTTTGTATATAGTCATATTATTTTGTGTTGTTAGATCAGAACTTTTTATATAAGTTTTAACCCCCTCCCCTTTACGAGACAAAACACTGCAAATTCTACGTGACAACTTCACCTCCGTCGTCAGTAGCTTTTATAATAATATGCTTTCGTGCTTTGAGGTGAAGCAGAGCGGTCTGCTCTTCAGAAATCAAGTTGTGTCTTTGTGCCACTAAAATGGCAAACAAATTTTCGTTCAAGGGAACCAATCCGTCCCCTAATGTTATTGGAGATTATTTTGTAGCAGAAAAGGAAGTTCTATTGTAGAGACATTTGTTATGACATAGACTTTCAAGCTTAAGGTATTTGCCATAAATACTCATCGTAAATTTATATCTTTAAACAGACATACACCAAATACAGACACGAAACTCCAGAAACAAAATGGTGCTCTGAGAGTGATGAATATGTTGGAGTTAAGCTTTCCACATCACCTTACAGCTCCGGAACAGTTGAATTGAGGGTCTATGCGGAAAAGACAAGAGATTGTACGTGAAAAGATAAGCAGAATATATTTCTGTAAAAATTTTTGTGTTTGAGGTGATAATTTAAATGGTCTATTTTATTCTTAGAAAAGGTTTGTGAAATCAAGAAGCAATCCAAATTTCATTATCGCGAAAATATCGCGATAAAGTGAATCTTATGTTTTAGTTTTATCAAGAAAATGTCTTAAGAGGAACTTTTCCATAGAGATTGTTACATCAAAGAACATATCATATTATTATTGAGCAGTATGATTAAGTAACCATGTTTTGTCATGAATTATATGTCTCTGTAAACTGTCATAATGAAAAACATTCACTTGTTTCGACGAAAAGTTTTTCTAGTACGGTTAAAAGTTGCAAGACGAAAGTAAAAAATTACTCTAGAGGTGATTGAGAAGACATAAGTATCACTTCACAGCAAAAAGTCACGACAACAACACTGTGAAACTTTTATGTATGAATGCCTATTTTAGATGGTAAAATGGTCGGTATTATTGTTGGATCAGTAATTGGTGGTTTGGTTCTTCTGGGTATCATAGTAACTGTTGTTATAATTATTGCCTGTAAGAAAAGGAGAGGAGTATCAGGGACCGTTCTTACAAACCAAAACATGGGAGGTCAGATTATAACAACACAAACTGTTTTGCAACCAATGGCAGGTATGTTTTTAAAGTTTACGATCAGAAGAGGTGATTTTGCATTATTGGTGTGATCATATAATATAACAAACACAATAAATTAATCTTTTCAGAAAGTAAAAGAAGCTCAGAGTAGCTGACAGGATTTCTACTTTCTAAAGCTAGGAGTCTACCTGTATTGGGTTTAATTCGCATGTTTATTATACTATTGGGAAACTGGACAGGGAGGATTTTGTACGCGAAAATCGGTTTAACCCTACCGCTGGCTTTTGCTAGTATCGGTACAAAGTCCAGCTATACTGAGGTCCTATCGTTTTTTACGTCTGTCTTGTTTTTTTCATATTTTTACCTGTGCAGTTCCTTGATACATTGTGGTATGAAACTGTATTTTTAGTCATTGTAGGCGTTTCCTGTTATCCTTGTAATTTTACATGTTGTGTATTGTTTTTTTTTTTGTTTTTTGGGTTTTTTTTTGGGGGGGGGTCAGATGACCATAAATAACATGTATTTGATGTCGAGTTTATATAATCACAAATATTTTGCCAGCATTTAGTTTTGAAAACATAGCTCATTTGACATGTTTACGATTTACTTGCGTTGTTCTACTCTTCTACGATATAAATAAGTGTAACCTTACTCTCACATCTAACATTTACAACAAGGGTACAGATTTCATCAATTATTAAATACTTTTCAGGAGTTTTTCAGAAGATATAAACATTTGATATATCTAGAAATAACGTAACTCGCAAATAGCTACTTACAAAGGGCATTTCTCATCCTCGATTTTATGGAAATGTTGTAAAAAAATGTCTGAAACTGATAAAAAAAATCCCGAAAAAACTGGGACGAAACCTACATTCTTAACGTAATAGTGGATATCGACGTGATATTCAAAACAAATCCGTTAAATTTGCTTTAGATTCCTGTGACTTGAAGACTTTACACATATACTGGCCTCTCACTGATACTGCCAATGTCTACTGAAGTACATGACGACTCTTTACCAAACCCTTCGGGGAGTTTTGAGTCTGATTTTCCTTCTGTATTGCGACAGTGTTTTACCAACAAAATAGGTTCCTTGAGCTAGCCGACAGTTTAGCCGCGAGCACCCTTTGACCAATCTTTCTAAATTACGTTTTGTCATATACTTTTATTTTCCAAGATTATGGTCATAGAGGTAGTAGTCTACCTGTATTGGGTTTTATTTGTATGTTTATTATACTGTATGGAAACGGGATAGATGAAGGGGAGGTTTGGGTACTCATAAACCACTTGCTTTTGCTTGTGCCGGCTATCCCGAGTTCCTATCGTTGTTTATGTTTGACTCGTGTCTTATTATTGTTTTTCTGATGGAGTTCGCTTATGAATTATGGCATGTGATTTTCGGCCATTTCAAGTATTTACTGTTAACCTATTTTTGAAATTAACATAGAAATGTAACGTACATGTATTTGGTAACAAAGATTAACATATAATGTTTTTTGGACGTGACTGAATAGTCATCTTTTGTTCAATTGCTTGTTTTTTTAATGCATCAAGTTGCAAAGAACTGTCTTGACCTTACTATCAGGTATGAACAAAACTCATTGTTGATGCCTCATGGTAACTTTAAAATGAAGAACAAAAATATTAACTTTGTTCCATTGCTTGGTTTTTAGCACATATTTGCGGGTCTTTGTTGTTAGCGGATATACTCAGTACCTCTCCATTCTTTAACTTATTTAGTACAGTGCACTGCAGAGAATTTATTTCCGTCAGATGACTATTTCGACAACCATGTCTCTTTAGTGCAGAGAAAAACTTTTGAAATTGTTAAGGAAGGATAACAGTAAACATCTATAATGACCGAAAATTACAATCACATGCCACAGTTTACAAGGGATCTGCATACATGAGACAAAGGACAAACTTAAATAACGATAGGACTCGGGATAGCTGGGCTTGGTACCGGCATTAGAAAAAACCAGCGGTAGGGTAAAGAATGGGTTCCCAATCCTCCCCTTTCTCTATCCCGTTTCCCTTGATTATAATAAACCAGTATCTCAATTTTGGATTAACAGTAACTTCGGTATTTTGTTATTTATGATCAAATCTAAGAGAGATATTTAGTAAATGGCCAAATAATTACTCCAAAACAAGCTGAGGGCTGAACTAAGAATGACTATGAAATCTAAAATTTGTAAATTTTACAAATATTGCACCAACGAAAAAAGTTGTACATCTTGCTTGTTGCAAATACATAGGGTTAATTATAATATTAAAATGGTAAACAGTTTTTTTATGGGTTTTCCGTGCTTTAATTTTTGTTTGTTAAAATATGTTTTTGCAAGTTTCACTGATTCTGAACAGATGTTTACTTTTATCTTGACTGTATAGTTCAAAATTAAAAATGTTTCAGTCTTATATTTAAGATCGATCCCATGATTAACGGCATTTCATTTGTCGATTGCTACAACTTTGATCTATCTTCATTCAATACTTTAAAAATGCTGTTTTCAATTTGGGATTTAAAATAACCTTTTTTTCAAATTTGAGATTATGTCATGAAAATATGCCTTATCGTAAAATTCTTAATATATCGAATGCTCTCACCTTTGAAGAGCTCCACCTTTCACCCGCCTATATTTTTATTGAGACAGCGCACAATAGACGATATAAGTAATACGGTACAGTTTCTAAACAAATAGAACTGGATTTTCACCTAGTGCAACAGACGTAAATATTGGTAAGAAATTTTTGCAAGGTACAACCAAAGGTTGAGACAAAATGTGGTATAAATCAGTAAATATTAAACAAACAATTTTGCCTATTGCATTTCATTTCCTTCTCTTCCGGTTTATGATTTCATAAAAATTAAGAGTATTTCGGCAGGTTACCCCGTTATTATTTTTAAAAGGGTCCCAATGTACAAAATATCAACCAAACCAGTACTAATCCAACGTTATATGTATGATACCGATCCCATTATAGTCCAATATTTTTTTTTACATATTTTCAAAAACTATTTTGAACCCTTTGCCCCTTAACAGTGCGGAAAGGGTAAGAGCTATGGTAAATCTTTTGTCATACAACCAAAAGCTTACAACAAGAGGAATCCAAAGAAAAAATCTCATTGAAATGTGATCAAAATAAAAATTTCACATATCTAGAAAAAATACGATTTTTGACCACTTTGACCCCTTATAAGAGCTACAACAAATCCATTGTTTAACTACTAAAAGCTTATATCAAGAGGAATCCAAAGAAAAAAATCCAATCGAAATCTGATCAAAAATGAAATTTCACATTATTTAAAAAATGCAATCATGGCCCCTTTGACCCCCTATACAAAATACGTTGAATATTGCCGTGAGCATATATCAAGAGATTAAAAAAAAACAAAATACTCCCATCAAAATCCGGTGAAAAATGAAAATTTTAGGTAATCTGCAAATTTTCAATTTGGCCACATTCGGCCCTCATATTTGGGAAAAGAAACAAGTTACCAAAAACCTAGAATAGTTGAGCGCTGTCTTAATTTTTCATAAGAAGTCCAATGGAAACCACATCAGAATTGGACAAAAAATACAAACATTTTTTTTTTTTTTAGATTTGCCCAAATTTATCTCGAGAACTGTACGTAGTATACGTTTAAGATTCTAGGGTCGATTCACTAAAAAAAAAACAATTTTTCTCCTTTTTTGGCCCTTTATTGTAAAACGGGCAGGGCCAAAAATCTATAATCGAAATCTAAGTTTACGCATGTGCCAAGAAACATCATGCTAAAATTTGATAATAATCCGTCTACTAGAACCAATTCTGCCCAAAAACGCCGACACCAACGCCATACCATTATACGACCGCAAAAAAGGGGAATTTAAATATTACTTTCTTTTGATACTTGGTACCATTTATCAGCCTTGTCAGGTTTTGATCAGACTGACCCTGTGAATCCGATCTGTTATCAGAAACAGAATTGTCTTAGAAATTGTAAGCAGCTCTAGCTAATTAAATATGACAAAGAAAACGTTTATCTCTTTTCATTTCTTACTTTGGGTCCAAAATAATAAGACCAACTGTTATGGCTTGATAGACCAAAACCACATTTTTTGTGAATGATGTAGGTGTTATATTAATAGCTTTCTTTGCAGATAAAGAGGACTTTCAAAATTACGTTTTGTCTTGTGTTTTTTTTTTTGTTCCAAGATAGTGGTCATTGAGTTAGTAGTCTAACTGTATTGGGTTTTATTCGCATGTTTATAATACTATAGGGAAACGGGATAGAAAAGGGGAGGTTTGGGTACCCATAAACCGGTTTAACCCTAAAAATGGCTTTTGCTTGTGCCGGTACCAAGTCCGGCTATCCCGAGTTCCTATCGTTATTTATGTTTGTCTCTTGTTTTCATTATTGTTTTTCTAGTTTGCTTGGAAATTGTGGCATGTGATTGTAGTTCCTGGCCATTGTAGGTGTTTGCTGTTTTCCTGTTTTTGTAATTTCCATTAAAAAAAGTATTAAGTAGGATTTGACCTTTGAATGAGGTTAATGTCAAAGTCATAGAAAACGACTGTACTTGACGTTTAAATTATCAAAAATAGATACATATGAAGCTTAGAATGTTTGGTTAATGATTAAAATGATAGTTTTATAAAAAAAAAAGAAAAAAAAAAGAAAAAAAAAGAATAAGCCAGTTTGTTAGGACAATCATTAATGAGAACATAATGACGCAACTTTGGAAAATACCTATCAATTGTTCTTGGAACAATTGACATTCTAGTTACATATCTCTTACGCTTTACGAATTATTTTACAAAAACAAATTATATATATATATATATATATAGGGGTGTTTCCACAAATAACTCCCTCCCAACATAACGTGGTGATCCAAGACGGTTAAACACACATCTATCAACAACGATCAACAATTCTGTCAAATTTCATCGCTGTACCTCTTTCCATTAAGCCACCGCTTTAAAAAGAAGAAAACTGTCTGATTTTACAAAAACAAGAAAGGTATTTCCCCTTGGAAAATACCTTCAATGAAATACAAAAACGTTCATACTAAATGAGAGGACAATAAACTATATTTCTAACAGGTTATGATATATGTATTGTGTTCAGATTTATTCCATTGTATATTTCATTGGACGAGCGGCAATTTTAATTTTCTGATCTTTTATTAGCCCCACCCATCCAAAGAAAGAAAAGAACAAAGTTAAATTCGATATTTATCCGTTCTCTTTTATTGTTATTTTCAACAGATAACATTATTTAAAGCTGACTTTCCGGTAACAATAGAAAAACAGCAGTGGTATAGAAAACAGTTTTTAACATTACCTTTAGCCTTCAGTGTAATAATAACATATTGCTTTGGATGAAAATGTTTGAGCGATTAACACTCTCGGCAACTTTTATCTCCTGTGCTAATCTCCGCTGCATCTTCAATCACTACGACAAAATGTGTGAAATAACCATTTTATATGTAAGATGTCAACATTGATTGTAACTTGATATAGAAATTATTTAGTAGATAGTGAATGATAGTTTTACCATTTAATTTTAAACAGGATTCCAAAACAATGCATTCTACAACCAACCGCCATCATATGATGAATATCAAAATACCGAAGTTACTGTTAATTTATTTTCTGCATATGCGCATTTCGACAACTTATGTCTCATCAGTGCAGACAGGATATACATATTTAGGACAACAACACCTAGAAGGACAAAAGGTGCAAAACAAAACATAATTATCCCTAGTATGTGATGATATGTTTATATATTATGCTTATATATATTATCTTTTTTTCCACATGTTACAAATTACAATTGAAGACGCACATTATTCATTGTTGTTTCACCATTGTGAGTGAACATATACTACAGTCTTTCATTTTGTAACTTATGTGTATGATATTATAAAGTTTTGAAATGTAATTAAATAGATGTTTTTTCTCAAAAAACGTGTAGTCATTTACTTTTGATTGCTTTTCTACAACTGTTTTTTTTTTGTTATTTAACTGAGTAACTGATATGTGATTTATTACCCACTGAAGTAAAGTGAATATTAATTAAGAACAAGTGGACAAGTGAAGTGAAATTCTAAAGGAGTCTCTACAGTCTTCGGGTTTCAAACTAATGCAATACTGATTGCACATAGCAGTAATTAACTGGATTGCCTAAAGCATTTGAATTTTACTAGTTTTTATAATCATTGTACTGGCATTCGATTAATAAGATGTTGCCATGTATTTTGCTTTTTCATTTCAATCAAATTCAAATGAATTTGGCTGGTTGGTGGTGTAATTGCACTCAAAGAAAGAGGAGATTTCATAAAATGCACATAATTGGAAATATAAATTAATTCATGATATATTTACACACATTGAATGAGGTCTATTGTTTTTTTTTTTGGTTTTTTTTTGTTTTTGTTTTTTTGTTTATGTTTTTGTTTTTTTTTTCCGAAAGGGGTATGATAGTGTAAAGCAGGCGTACATTATTTTCTTACGAATAGTTATCGTGCATAATTTGAAATTTGTTTTGAGATAAATCAACAAAGTATTCAATTTAAACCATTCATAATTTTGGGATGAATCCTTACAAACAGCAATGAAATAAAAGGGACAACAGGAAACATCTTCAATGGCTGAAAATTATTATTACATGCCATAATCTGTTACGAACAACACACGAAAAACACAAATAAGACAAAAGACAAACGTAAACAACGATAGGAACTCTGGACAGCCAGACTTGGTACCGGCACTAGCAAAAGCCAGTGGTAGGGTTAAACCGGTACCCAAACCTCCCCTTTATTTATCCCGTTTCCCTATAGTACAATAAACATACAAATAGAACCCAATACAGGTAGACTACTAACTCCATGACCACAATCTTGAAAGGACAGAATATATGTAAATTTGAAAGATGGATCAAGGGACCTCATGCATCCAAATAATGTGATATTGTACTTGAAATATCTAGACAGATAGTAATCGAATCATTTAAAGTAGATCGACACTAATACATGGCGCATTCGATTGGCACTTATTGCGAAAATCGAGTCGGACGCATAATTGACTGATTTTCAAGTCGGAATGTTCTTTATTCAACCTTTCTATTGTGACGGCTTAATAAATTGACACATTTTATATCATTCGCTTTCTCGTGAATTATTCCCCTTTTTACATAAATAAAAACACAGAGCTGAATTGTATATCTTTTGAAAACCAAATTACTAGTAAAGTTGAAAAAAAAGTGATATTTATTTCATATGAAAGCTATAAAACAATAACAATGTTCTCAAAGTTCCCTATATATACGTTATAAATGTTGCTGAAAAATACTGAATTGAACTCGGCCGGATTTTCAAAGCCTGATGATGACCGTTGATACATCATTTTTATTTTATTTATGGAACATATTAGTTATGACCTACACAATAACTTGAAATAAAAAAAACTTTAGTATGTTTTATCAAACTGGAACTACTTTACACTGCATAAAAACTAGTAATATCTATACATATTAATGTTTCAATATTGTCTGAGAATGTGTATTTTTTATGAGATGTTTATTTTGCTGCTCAAGCTATAAAAAGATAATCTATTGATACTAGACATTATTATGCTTTCTGTAAGAATCTGCATTAATAGTGTCTAATATACTATTTTGGCATAGTATACCTGGAGCCATGCACTATGCCTGTCACGTGACTTGGAAGGCGGAGCTACAGAATTGTCAATCAAATAGTGATGAAAATCTGTAGAGATCTAAGTCATAGAAATCAACCTGAATTTGGTAATATTTCTATTAGAATAAAATTTTTACCCCACTTGTGACCATTCATTTTACTCGTCTCTTCATTTTATATCATGAAATAAATGTATTTTTGAGATCCGCCATAAAAAGTTATTTTTTTTCAAATTTCCACGACATTACGCAACTAATTGAAATATAGGAATTTAAACTGACAGTAACTAAATAAAAAGAGCAGCTATTTATTCACTTGGAAATTGTAATGAAAAGATGAAAATTAATGACACAGTCACCATAATAATGATAATAACATTGTGTTTAGCAATGACTATGCCAAAATAGTGGTCAGGGTTGAATACACATAGTGCACTCCCCTACGGATCGTGTACTATGGTCTCAACCCTGACCACTATTTTGGCATAGTCATTGCTAAACACAATGTTATTATCATAGTATCAAAAAGAGTGACAACATTTTCTACAACTGATATGCAGTGTATATAAAAATATGAACATACACTGTCCTTATACAGTTTATTTCATATCAACGTTATTTAATATAGTACTGAGGATGAAATCACTTACACGCCGTGCTTTTCCGTATGCAATTTATTTGGCGAGTTTGTAGATTGATAGTTCAACCGAAAATTGGTATTCCAATGAGCACCAATTAAGCGATCATACCTGCTAATCTGTTTTTCTTTTTTTTTCATTTCTATGCCACATAAAAGATAAGAAGAAAGTGCACGTTTCTAAGTTAATGCAAAATGTTCTAGTAAATGATAGCTTTGAACGTCCATATTCCACAGTGTTAACCGGTGGTCAAGATGTGTGACATTCTTTTAATTGTGATTGTTTCAAAGATGTAGAGAGTAATGATTTTTACAGTCATTTTATAGACAGCTTAAGCAGTTTGGCTGGCAGACATAGAGTCAGTCTACAACTGTATCTGCTGGACTAATAATTGGTCTTTATTACTAAGCCCCGGACCGAATAGCATATCTGCCCTGGAAAATGAGTTCGCTGTATTCATCGGTATAACAGCAATTTTTTTGTTGCAACAGAAATTCATACATTTCTATTATATGAAACTATCAGGTGATTTTCCGATTTCCCGTGCAAGGTGTCGAAAGCGCCATTTTAAAATTGGCGCCAATGATTTCAGAAAATTTACTCCACAGTTGAAAACTCTATATAATTTAAACAGAAACAAAAATCATGTTCTTTTAACATGTTATACACTGGAGGAAAGTATTCAGCTTTCATAATTGATGATGTTGTTATACCAAAACTATTTAGAAGTATTTCAATTGAAATTTAATATGTAAGCAGGCTTGATATCATAGTCAACGGAAATTATGTCCTTATTTGTCCGGACAGTACCTGTGTGTATTGTCTTCATGTTTTATGTAC
>MJUU01010568.1:0-125153 GCA_002080025.1 Modiolus philippinarum | reverse complement strand
AGACGCATTGTCAAGAGTTTGATAAATTTCGTAACACCTCATTGTTTGTTTTAAAATGTTTTTCATTGCATTCAAACATTTTCTTTTGGGGGGAGGTGTTATATGTAATTTAATGTTGTAAATATTCTATAATGCATTTTATTCATTGTTTTTAATTTGTATGGCCTTAATATGATGTAATTTGTTTGGCCTAGTTATGTAATTTGTTTACAATAAACAATGGTCAAGGTTAATACACCTTAGAACATGTGGAATATTCTAGAATTTAAATTCAGATTTTAACACATAGATTTTTCTAGATGTTTTTCTTACATAATCATTCTAGTCATGTGATTGTCAGTTGATTAGAATGTTCTAGTTAAATCGTGTGGATAGATTTTTCTAGAAATGATAAATGTATTTATATGAGCTAGCCGAAAAGGGTTAAGTCAGTCAGTTTAATAAGTTTATACAGGATCAATTAGTTTATATAGGATTATCACGCACATCTTTCGTATTGGAAATCGACATCAATTATTGTGAATCTATTATCAACTATTTAGTGAGGATTATAAGAATTATTCTATTGGACATTTGTTGGTGGAATTAAGTGAACTGTTCATTTGGATTATTACTTGGACTTCATTATTGTCAGATAAGTTATATATTGTATTTAATTTGTAAAATAATTAATTTTTTTTCGTCTGATTAAAAAGTTAATTTGAGCCAATTTTGTTTTTCCTTTGCTGACTTTAATTGGTCATTTCTACCACATAACAGTCAAGCTTAAAAACATGTTCAGAAACATTTAAAACGGTATGTTTGCTCTCTTCCTCATGAATGATAACCTTTCCGCTATGATATTCTATACAGATTTTATGTAAAATATCAGCATTTTTTCTCTCCACTAAAAATACGGTGAATTTAACCGGACGATCATTCTTATCAATGTTTTCGTGGAAGGAACAATTTTTGGAGGCAATAGTTCGGCCATATTCTCTCCCATACTTTAAAATTTTGTTTTAATTAGAAAAGGTTCTCATTTCATCTCTTTGGTTTACAAAAACAGGCTTTTCATAAATAAAAACTCTATCTAATGATTGAATTTCACGGATGCATGTAATTTCCTGGATTTTTTAGCAATCTAAGACAGGGAATGACTTTATAATTTATTTCAAATCCTCCGAGTTTTCAATATCGTCGAATCTAATGTCTGAAAGAAGTTCTGTAACGTCAGTAGACTCTGTGGAACTCTTCACACTTAGATAAGATCCAACAAACTTTAAAATGTAATCACGGGTATGCCATGATCAAAGACGGTTAGTGTCTTATTTTTCAACAAGGTTTTTAGGTCAGGTATGGTTAGCTGAAAAATTGCTTGTTCTTTAACGATGGAATGGAGATTTTCAGAAACATGTCTGTAAATACGATCATGCAACGATTTTAAACTAAGTTTATTCGTTAACGGAATTAAGTGAACAATATCTTCATTTTCAAATTCATTTATGTTGTTTAATATACAATTACGGCCCTCTGGAGAGGTAAATATCTAAAATTGTCAACCGTACTAGGGTTTTTTCCCCGAGGGCTTTAGTCCAAGGGAAATAACCCTTTTAGATTGACAATTTTAGATATTCACCAACTCTGATGTGCCGTAAATGTTTTATTATACCGAACAAACATTGGATAAAATATTTGAAATAAAATATTTACATGTATGTAAAATAATGAAATCACTTTTTCCCTGTTGATATCACATTCTGCTTTGCATGTGATTTTGTCTCGCTTGCATTTAGTTATATATATTTTCTTCGTATTTCTTAGTTTTCATTGATTTTATCGAGTTAAATATGAAACCAAGAAATATAAAATCATTATCAGTGTTCCGACAGAACACAAAGTATTGCCCAAAACCGATATCTCTGGGAGAAACTTGAACTAATCTTGGATTTACCCTAGTTTGGCACATCATATGTACTCGGAGCATCGGTTTTCGTGGCCTTAAGTATCGATCATGACGTCATGATTTCCATTGAAAAACAATGTAATCCACGAAAACTAATGTCCCACGATAACCCATGATCAGACGGTAAATCACCCTTTCCTTATTTTGTTCACTTGATTAAAATAATCTTACCTTATTTGTTTATGAAATCAAATTTTATATCCGTAAGTTTGATTCGGTGTTGCTTATAAGCCATTAATTTCTCATGGTCATTGATTTGTCGCTACAATAAAATCCGCCATACAAAATCTAAACTGAATTGAACGCACTTACAGTTGACATAATGCATTCTCTAAGCCCATAGTAATGAAAGATTGAACATGTTCACAAAACAATGAACTTAAATAACACATTCTTCTGTCTTTTCCCACATAATCATGAACCTTTCGCTTTTAATGATATCAATATCCATTTCCTTTTGGAAATGCTAGACAGGCCAAACCTTTATCCCTTCAAGGCTTCTGGTGTTTCGAAGTTGAACTCCCTGTCATGATTTGTCAAAAGAATATTGCGCAATGCATGCTAATGCCCTTTTTTGTTGCCTTTTTAGTATTGTCGGTGTCCTTATTAGCTAGGAGCTGGTCCAAATACTCATTGGTTGAACTGCCAAACCTGACACTGGCAGCTGCCATTTGTGTACAAATGATCATGACGTAATCAAAATGGGAGACAATTCAGAGTAAACTGCAACCAGAGGCTACCTAAAATCCGACCGGTAACGTCCTTATATTTAATTATGTCAATACAAATCGATATTTTTAGGGGATTTTTTATCAAAATACTATAAAATTTCACAAAACATGGTTAACCACCATACATTTAAATTTTCAAGGGTTATTTACCAGTGAACAATAGGTTTTTCCATGAACATGTGTATTTTGTAAAAGTTATTCAACCTTTGTGCCAATTTCAAGAAAAATATCCAGATTATTTTAAGTCATGTGACTTTATTTGAACCAATAGAATCAATTACTTATTATGTAAGGTATGATGATTTGCTGCCACTAATAAGTCTTTGATAGAATCTGTATTAACATTTAATTCTCCAGTATAAGCAAACTGAACGATATTTTTCAGATAATCCTTAGCGATGATACCTTCGTCTAAGATGTATCCATGCTCTTCCTCCTTATCGACGCCATATTTGAATAAATACTTGAAATAATGAGATATCGATGACAACACAAGTTTATGAGTCTTGACTGTTTGTGTTACGCAGTGTATGGTGACGTCACAGTATAGATCACCTTTCCATGCCTGAACCAATTCTGCGTCAGTGATTTTTGGTGGTTATCGTCTTTAATAGCTATTTCTTCTGCGTGCTTCCCACGGGGATCTACGGTGTAAAAATAAATACAAATTAATTAGGATATACTGTATTTGTCCGTGGGCTAGACAGTTAATCAATAATTATTTTGTACAGATATATCATGATAAGAAGGGGTATTTGCCAAATTTAAAAAAAAAAAAAAACTACCCAGACGTTTATGATATATCTGTTAAAGTAAGTAAGAACCGAACCGTCAATCAAAAGAACGAACAATCCATGGACAATGGCAACATCGGACACACTTAGAAACAAGGACATCACTTAAGTATTGGACAAAAAAGAAAAATGAAGACACACATACAGATGAACAACACGGACCCATTAAAAACCATGGGTGAGATCAGGTGTGCCGGTAGAGTAAGCATTTCCTGCTTATTATAAGACACCCGCCGTGTTGAACATGTCAAATCCGGTAGCAAAGTCAAATCCGATAGAGGAAAAACAAACTTTAGTTGCTGAGGGAAAGATCTGTTGTCATCTGGGAAACAGATATCCCATAGCGATCCACAAGATCGTGATGTCGACCGTAAAACTTCTGTAGTGATGACTTTAAGTTTTTGGTAACGTACCCTTGCTACAAGTAGTCTATTTGTAAGCAACTGAGCTCTATCAAGGAAGTCACTGTAACGACCACAAGCCCTTGAGTAGCGAATGAGTTGTGAGATGAAAACTCCATATGCTGGTGCTTTTGGAATGTTGCTACAAAGAAAAGGGAAGTTGACTATAGGAAAAGTGAAGTCATCCAGTTTGTCATACAGGCTAGTTTGTAATGTACCTCTGTTGTCAATTTCAAGATGAAGGTCTAGGAACGAAATTATACCGAATGTCTCTATCACAGATAACTCCGGGACAAATACCACGGTGAAGGGGTATTTGCCAAAAGAATAATGTATTTATTTTGCAACAAAAGTACCTATATATGTACTATAATAGAATTTGATGAATGTGTTTATTATTTGGTTGACTTATGCAATTTTATTACAAAAATATTTTATATGGAAAGGACCTTTGTATTTTGGGATAACCAGTGTTCTCTTTATTTGTAACAATGTAATAGATTGAATCTAATTGGCCGAAACAAAAAAATGCTGGTAACCAATCAGAATGCAGCTGACCTACATAAGGTGTCATTAAGAATAAAATTATATGTTGTTATAGTCTTTTTAAACAGATCTTCTGCTGTAATCTTATTCTTTTAGAATACCCTCTCAGTATGTATCATTGCTACTTTGCTGGTTGTTATAGCCACGAGTATGAGTATGTTTTATTCGTCAAAATTCCTTTGACATTGAGTTTAATTTAATTCTCCAACTGATTTCATTTTAGTTTATATAGAATTAAAACTTGTTTAACTGACATGTCCAAAAGTTTTGTTCAAACTACACTTTTCTTTAAACTATCAATGGATGCATACTTTTTGTCGTTGATTTTGCAAACAGTATAACTTGATGGTAATTAAATATATAAGTTTCATGGAATATGTCATTAAATGTAGTTGTACTGGTTGGTTAGGAAAAAGGGCTATATAATTTTCTTGTCTGACGAAATCACGTACATTTTGAAACCAGAAAATGACCCTATATTTCCAACATTATATATCAGTTTTATAACTTATTGTCCCCAAATATGGAAATACTGTATTTTACTCCCTCAATAGTGTGTATTTACCATTTTAGGTAACAAAAAGACCTTGTAATGTTTACATCCAACAGGTAGAGTACTTTATTGCCAAAACCCGTAATAAACTGTACAAAACGTTTTAACAAATTTTACAAAATTTTGAATAACCAGTTCTGTTCTTTGCTGAATTTTGGCTTTTCTATTTAGATCATTTTGGTTATTTGTTCTCTATCAGCTGTTACATATATTTTGATTTATGAAGTTCAAAAAATTTGATAAGTTTTGCATTGAAAAGATATAAGTTGTATAAATTCGCATATGCAGATATTTGCTATTTAACGAATTTAACAAAAGTTTGTTTAACAACTAAGGAGTATCTCCCTCATGCATAGCTCTCTGCTTAGCTGAATTTTGGCTTTTCTAATTAAATACTGTGGTTATTTGTTCTCTATCAATTTATACACATATTTCGATTTATGGACTTCCAAATGCTTTGATTATACCTGCACTGAAGAGACATAAGTTGTCGAAATGCACATATGTAGAAACTAAATTAACAGTAACCAGTATTTTGTTATTTAATATTTGTTATTTTATTTTAAAGTATATGCGTCGTTACCACGTGAGTCTTTTTGACCAATCAACGTTGAAGGAATTATAAGAGGTAGGATATAATGGTGTTTGCATAAACAGTATTATCAAACCGGTATTTTATGAACCCAAAATTTTTAAACACTGGCGTCATATATTTAACCTGATATATATTAAGTCTCCAAACCAAGTTTGGGGAGAGTTATTGTTTTTATTATCATTAAAATTTATATTTAAGAACAAAAACATAGAATGTTTATGTTAACATTTATTTTACGCTTCAGTGATTCACTTGAATATTTTAGTTATGTTGCTCGACAAATATTTGATGATTAATTAGTAGATACGCCCTATAGGATCACTGTACCGGATAAAATTATTGTTGGTAAGGTGGCGCATTGTTGGTGTGCAATAAACAAGATATGCATGAATGAACTTCATTTTTACTCAGAAATCAAGTACACTTTTAAGCATCAATTGGACTTGATTTTTTAAGAGATAATTTCATTATTGTCTCTAGATATGTTTTCCGCTTTTGAATTTTCAATGATGATAACATTGAGTGATTTAAAAGGGGATATTCTAAAGGCTGTCTGTTTGTTTGATTTATTTGACTACTTCTGAGTCTTATTTGAACACTATAACCCATTTTAACGTATACAAATGTACTTCAGTAGTGAAACACAGTGTATGTTTTTTTCTTTTTATGAAAAGGGCATTTTGAAATAATCCAAGTTCTAACAAATACAATCATTGTTTTTCCACTGTATGCAAAGAAATTCTGTAGGTCATTTTTGTCACATTGTTGGATACATCGGCAAACGAATACCGAAGCAAGAACAAGGAAAGAAGAAATTCTAAAATCATAAATCCAAAATCACTGCAAGGCAATTCACAGCAACACGAATTGAGACAGTATGACAAAGACAAAACAAATAAACAAAAAAGAACAAGAACGTCACAAAACTAAAGCACTAGCAGTGTGAACCCCTATAAAAACTGAGGTATCATCAGGTGCTCCGGAAGGGTAAGCATGATCTGCTCCACGCATGGCACCCGTCACAAAGCCAGAAAAAATTAAGGTTTAAATATCTGCTTTGTAAATGATTGGTTAATGTCATTTTCATTTTGGAGTGAAAAAGTACACATGGTTGTTCTGTAGTGATAACTTACTGTACACATTTTCGCTAACAATATATCTATTTTGATTTATTAAAAGTGATATATTTATTCAAATGTGTCGCACTTCTACTATGTGTTAGTGTTTAATACATGATTATTTCAATTTTACGTTTCATTACTAATGATAACGTCTTTGATTTAACTCAGAACACTTGCACGGCATAATAGAATTCATACATATTCATTTATATCATTTTTGTGTACCTTTGCATCATTTATCGTCTTACCTTTAGCTATTTTGGCATGCAAAGTCAGACTTGGACAACAAAGGCATATGTTTTTTCTTGTTGTATGCTATTGTTTTCGTGACTACAAGATCACAAAATGAATTCCTTTTCTCGAACATTATTGAATGGACAGAAACTTAAAATCGGTTTCTATAACGGTCGTTAAACATGCTTATTCGGACCAAATGTTAATGACCTGAAGTTATTTTTCGGCATTTTAGAGGGGACACCATCCTTTGTTAGCTTTGTTCACTGCATTTTTTGTCTGTTAAAAGTTCGCTAACCCAGAAAAACTCCTTCGAGATTTTGTAATTCAACGACTGTTTAGTTTGTAGTTTACAACAGATGATCTCAATCTTTTCAAACCTTGAAACTCCTGAGGATAGGACTGTTTGAGATTTCTTAATATATCTCAGCCATAGAAATCCAATCGTCATGTTTTCAGGCTACCAGGGGTTTTAAAATTGAGCGGTGCAGTTCAACATTAAAAATTTTTCTTTAACACCTTGGCGCCCGAAAATATCTCAAGCGTCACTCAAAAGTACTACTCACTGCACTTTAGGAAACGAAGCTGACCTTACTGTCTCATTTTTAGACACGCCACCACACCACACTTAAAGAGAAGGTTAACCTAACTTAACTTAAAATTTAAAGAAATCCAATGACAGAAAATCAAAATACCTTTGCATCATTTATTATCTTTCCTTACGGCTATCTAAGCCTGCAGAGTCAGTGACTTTGACAACAAAGGCATATCGAGTTGAAACAGCTTTGTCAAAAAAGCTGACCTCGACTTTTCAAGCTTTTCCTAAACGTTACATTGGTTCATATTAACAGAAAGCCAATAGGAATAAAAGAAGCATCTTTTGTGCCGTAATTTGATTTTGTAGTCAGCCTACACGCACAAGTAAAACATATATAAAGACGTCTGAAAAACTACAAAAAGTAGATCGGCGACAACTTCTGATATAAGCGTCATCAGAAAAGTTACCGTCAAATCTACGATTGACATTTTGGGGTATTGAAATAATGTACTATTGTTGCTTTAGTTTAAGCAGTCGAAGTGATGATATAATGAAAAAAATGACTTGTTACTTCAAAACTCAAGTTTATATTGTCACAATCACTAACCGACATAGATATGTTTCCATTGCCATAGATCTGTCCACATTTACAATTAATTTTTATTTGAATCGAACATAACAGATTCCATTGAGTTTTGGTAGTTCATGCTATCTGCAATCGACTGTGTTTGGTCTCATAAAAAGACGATGTCTTAACAAGGTCGATTTAAAGAGACACGCTGTAAATTATTTCTGTACGGATGAGGAACTCTGTTAATAGCGACTTATTGCTACTATATGTTTTACTGGAATAACGAATTTTATTCACTGATTTCCCATGTTGTAGACGAAGAAAGATACTGATACAGATTGCAATGTGAACAGTAAAATTCGAAATACTTTGAAATAAAAATGCGGTCAATCAAAGTCTGAAATCGATGGTAGTCGAGTCTTACATTTCAGTCTGACCATATCCATGATAGCAGCTTTTATAAGATTCAATCTCAACACTTACACACAAAAAATAATAAAACAAAATAAATAGAAAATAGTTGAAGTAAAGGACACTCAAATTTATTTTTACAATAATTTATGTCGAGGTAACGACTTAGTATATATCGAGATACAGCCGAAATAAAGACTTACTAAAAGTTTGTTCAGTGATGTCAGGATTTAGTAAGTCGAGTGCTCGACTAAGTTTGTTGAGATGATGACTTAGTACTCGACTTAGTAGATTATCGAGATCACGAATTAGTATGTCGAGACCACGACATAGTATGTGGGATCACGACTAACTAAATTTACTATGTTGTGATCATGGTTTGGTATGTCATGATTTTTATACTTAGTCGTGATATCACGACATACTTTAAGTAGTGATCTCGGCATATTGAGTCGAGCGCTCAACTTATTAAGTCGTGATCAAGACATACTAAGTCATAATCTCGACATACCTAGTGGAGCGCTTGACATATTAAGTCGTGATCTCGGCATGCTATGTCTTTAACTTGACATACTTAATCGTGATCTCGACATACTATAGGTTTTTTTTTGAATATACAAATAAATAATTTGATGTGACATTTGGCGAAAATGAAATATAATAAAATAAATAATGTGTTAGAGATTAAAATTAAATAATTATTTTTATTTCTCTAAGCGAAATCCCACCGACCGAAAATCAAATGGTCGTCCCCTAACGAATTTGCCATTTTATTTGCTCAGACTGGAAGGCGCATGTTAAATATGTTCCAAACAATTACGCAAAATATCTAAATTTAATACAACTTTACTATTTTCGTATTTTGAAACCACTGGGCCGATGCAACTGCCAGAGGTACCCGAGAATATTTTCCAGTCCGATAGCCAAACTTGTCTGACATGAAAATATTATTTCGCATTCTATTGAAATTTGATAATACGAAAACTTCATTCAGTTTATTTACTGGTACTGGTTTTAGGCTCCTATTTCAATATTTTTGGTAATAAGTACTTCTTTCTAACTATTTTTAGTTTATAGCTTTCAATATTTCTTTTAATGCTGTAACTGAGAGGTTACTCCTTGATACACGGATACAATATAACAAAATTAATGCAAGTATGATGGTTTTTTTTTAATTTAAATATTATGATAAGTTTATACCGCCGATAAAAAGCAAATTAACCGAACTCGATCAATGAAAATTCATCGATTTTGGACACCAGTCATGAAAGACCATGTTCGGGCAATACCAACTCGGGATGATGTTTCTAACTCTGCTCAACTCGAGCTATGTCCCTGAATGTTTCTGACATGCCGAAAAACGCCGTGAAGAGGTCGTGTGCAGTATAAGTCGAGGCGAGGTTGGGAATCGATCGGGACCTAATCGAGGTAGTCGAGAAAAGTTCGTCAAGGGACCGCCCTTGATCGAGTTTAAACATTTTAGCCGAAAATGCCAATTACTTCCCGACTTTAATCAAATATCTTCCCGACTTATGCCGAGCTGCTCCCAGATCAAGTCGAGTGATACCTGATTTTTACTCGACTGATCAAGACTGACACCATTCTTTCTTTTTTGTTCTGTACTAGATCTTCGAAGCCATGACCGGATCTTTTCCCGACCTATATAAAACTTTTTCTTGTCCACTTGAGACGGCATGTCATTTTTTATATTGTATTAAGCATAGTTTTACCAGACGCTTTAAGGAGTCTCAGTGGCTCATTTAGGACCTGACTCCTAATAACACCTTTGATTTTCAAAACAAATTACTATTGTCATTAACAGACTTAAATTCAACCACCAATATCATAGATTATTAAAAAATGTAAAAAAATGGATAACAGGAAACACCAACAATGGATGAAAATTATAATTACATGCCACAATCTGTTAGGGAACAACACAGGAAAAACGCAAATAAGACAAACGTAAACAACGATAGGAATTCGGGACAGCCTGACTTGGTACCGGCACTAGCAAAAACTAGTGGTAAGGTTAAACAGGTTTACGGGTACTCAAACCTTTCCTTTATCTGTCCCGTTTTCCTATAGCTTAATAAACATACGAACAAAACCCAAAACAGGTAGACTACCAACTCTATGACTACTAAATCCCCATGTTGATCTAGTGAAAGGAGTCATGCAATGGCTTTTGCGATCAAGTTTGGATAGCGACAATCTTTGATATGACGTGTAGCAGTCGGATTATAGTTTCAGGGGGGTAGACCTGGGGTAGGAGGAGATAACTCTGTTTTTCAATTTTTATTACTTACACAAACAAATAGAATCATTACAATAGGTATGATCAAAATTTTCAAATTGTAAAAATTTGTCCAAACAGCAAATAAATACTAATTTTGTCATGAAAACAAATACCCAACATCCAGTTATTTATAATGAGTGCATTTTACTCTACATTTTTGCAATGCTCTCCAAAGATAATGAATATGTGTAAAAGTCGAGTTTCTTCCAAGAAATGTAATTTTTAGCACAGATTCGGCAATTCTATTGATTTTTGCCCATTTTATTCTAAATTAAGAAAAAATGGGACGGTAGAATTTTCGAAAATTTTAATATATCTTTCTTTCTTTTCTTAGTTTTTGGTGAAAATTAAACGACAGAATTTCTTTACAAGAAGTGTTTAATAGTGATCAAAACAGAGTGAAAATTTCGACCTATACTGTTCAGATCACCCATTTTTTCAGTTCAAACTAGTTAAATTTACTATCACTATTCATGCCTACTTTCACACATGTCTAAACAGAATTTTGCATTTGAAATAATTTTAAACCAAATAAAAATTAATTAGAGTCAATTTTATACACCACAACAGACCAAATAATATGAGGAAACAGGGTATGTTTGATGACCACTAGAAGTAAAACGGGACGGTAAAAATTATTGAAAATTGCTTAAAGTCGACATGAACATGTGTAGTTTTAATACTGAAAATATTAAGAAAATTAAAGATATGCTATCTTTGGACAGAATCTTCTGGGAGGAATCAATTTAAAACGTTTGAAAGTAGCACAAGCCGTGGTTAATTTTAGAGAAATTGTGTCATGACTGACAATATCTGCATTCATATCCATTTGCACTCATCATTCCTGCACGAAAAAACGTAAGTTTAAAGGATACATGATATTAAAGTAATTTGTGGTAAAAATGAAGAAAAAATCTGATAAGTATGTTTTTTTCTGAAGTTAAAGTTGAAGTTCATTCATGCATATCTTGTTTATTGCACACAAACAATGCGCCACCTGACGAACAATTTTTTATCGGATACAGTGATCCTATAGAGTGAGATAGCTATCATAATGTCTGTAATCACCACCTGTTTCAGTTATGAGTCAGTGACCCCGAATTAAATTGTAACAGTTTTAATCCGCAAATTTAAACATGTTTTTATAAAAAAAATAAAATAAAACAAGAAGAAAACAGATACTCAAAAAATAAATACAGAATTATGGAAGTTTTGTTTCTGAGACTCAAAATATTGGCAACAATAATGGTCGAGCCCACTTATTTTTAAGGAATAAGGAAATTGACTATTGATTAGTTAAAAATTACGGGTTGTGTATGTGATACATAATCTCGTTGATTGACATATTATACGTGGCCTACCTTACTTTTTCCCAATATTTTTCTGTATTTGGACGGTAGCAAATAATGAAAATAACTGCACTTCGAGGTCAAAGAAATATCACACAAATTACCGATAAAGAAGAAACAACACTGTAATAAGATTATATGATAATAAAAATGACGGAACGCTGCCTACTTCCCTTAAATTTTTGATTACATATAATGACGTAGTAGTAAACGCATATGATAAAACATCATTTTCGGGAGGAAAGCATTAAGAGATAGAAATGTAATAGCTCAAAATTTTCAGTATCAGGTGAACAACTAAACCAGTTGAAAAAGATATTCTGCAAGTTTGTTTGAAATATAACCTACTCGACAAAAGAAACGATCCACAGAATTCATCAAACATATTATTTTATTTTCCAGCAGAAAATCATAACTCGTAGACAAAATATATTTTTTGCAGATTAGAATTAATATTATGCCCCAAAATTCTCTTACTATTTCTGAACCATCTCCGGTCATGGTCAAGGTCATTATCCGGAATGTCTATTTTCAGACATAAAGTATTTCCGCATTTTCTTTTTACCAAATCATCACATTTACGGCTAACTTCAAACCTCTGTTGGTATGTCAAACTACCGGTCGCATAAGTGTAAAACGCATGTTACGCGATCTTGACTTTGCGACGTATCAAGAGAGCTGCTACGTGATTTATCATTTGATGTGCATGTTTTCTTTATAGTGATCAATAATTTTTTAATTTGTTCTTTTTTCCACATAACAATATCTTGCGAGGGCAAAAATCAAAATCGACGGTCTGACTGCGCTAAATCTTTGTTCAAGTTGATTTTGGATTGAAAAAGATCGAATTTGCATCGAATGAGACATTGTTTTTCACTTTTTAAGACAGCAAATTATTAACCTGATGAAGTGTTCCGTTTATTGACAACAAACAATTTAAATCATCCATCAGTTACCGGCGAACTTGATTAGCGGGCGAAAAACCACCATTCCGGATTTTCATCATTTCCGTCTCGGAATTGATTTAAAAATGAAATAAACAAATTCGTTTTGGTGTTAAATACATTAATACACTAAAATAAAAACAAAATACAAAAATATAAACAAAATTTACCGTGTATCGTTTCTTATATAGTTTTGAAGATGTTGCAGATTAACAAATGATTTTATCAAATTTACCACTTAAAGTGTACTCCAAAAATCATGAACAATTACGTGACTTTTACCTTTACTATAAGCCTAAGAGTATTTTATTTTTATTTGGCGTTTAGGTTATTTTCTCAACAACACAAGATTGCGATGTAGACCTTAAAAATTCTGCAGTGATGACTTAAATTATTCAATAACTTTATCTCAAAAAGATAAATTAATATTGGGTATTGAATATCACTATGAAATCTGGGGGTTTTAGCTATCTGCATCATTTTTGTGAATATACGAGGCCTGTAGTTATAATTCTCAAATCATTTAGTACACGGCATGACTTTCTCTCAAATCTCATGGCATACACTTATACCTTAATGGCCATAAACTGCAGGTTTGATATGACCAAAAACTGACGAGGATATAAATTTCAGGTTCGAAAAGGCAAAAAAAAAAAAAACAAACAAACAAAAAACAAAAACAAAAAACAAAAACAAAAACAAAAACAAAAGAAAAAATAACATATTTTGTGTAATATACATAACAGGTCTGATGTATTTCATGACATTTAGTTAAAGCACAGAATGAGCGTTTAAAAACATATTCGAAACATAACGTTATGGTAATTTCTCTAAAAAATTGATGGGTGTTCCATGGAACGCGTGTGTCGCCTACACTACAGAAGAGCCATTTTTGGCTAAGTTGGCCCCTAAAATCTATAACATTAGAATTTAAAGTATAAGCTGCATGTCTAGATCACGAGAAAAAAAAGTTCATATTAGTTTAGAATATGAATTAAAGTTTTGAAGGACCTGCAATTTAACATAGTGAATTAACAAATGCGCTATATTGGCTCGGTAAACCTCTTAAATCGGTCTTAACAAAATTTTTAGTATTTTGTGCATAACCAAATCTGATAAAAAACATATACTGAAAGTTTGGTTGGAATATCTAAAACAGTTTTGAAAAAAATGAAGAAAACGAATTAATAATTGAGCTAATTTGGCTCAGTGAACCTCTAAAATCTGTAAAATCAAAATTTGACATATCAGATGAACAATCCTATCTTTGAACCTCTGAAATCTTTTAAATCAAAATTTCAAGTATCGGGTGCACAATTACACCAGGTGAACAACATCTTCTGAAAATTTGGTTGGAATCGGTTGGTTTTGTAGGAGTTGTGGATACAAAAACCGACAGACGACGCTGGACGAAGACGTAAGACGACGGATAGTAATCCCCTTGTGTTGTCTCTGTCTACAGCAGGCGACGCAACTTGAGAATTTGTCTATAAGACACGAATACCCCGCCAATAAATTTATCGCAACAGATTACCTTAGTCAATTGAGCATAAGATTAGTTCCCTGTTACTAAATTGTGGTGGAATCAGGAAGTACCGATAAATATGAATCAACGGCAGCAGAGTACCGAAGGAACAAAGCACAAAATTACGTTAATCACGTTACGTTAGTCCAGAGACACAGAGACAAGGCAAAAACAAAATCACCATAAGACGGAAGACCAGTGATACCACATGTCCACAAAACACATGAACACTACATATACAACACAAAAAACTAAGGCACTAACAGTGTGAAATCTCAGAAATCAGAGTGACATCAGGTGCTCCGGAAGTGTAAGCATGTCTTGCTCTGTATACAGCACCCGTCACACTATCAGTGGGTTAATCCAGGGTTAAAGTCAAAACCGGTAATATCAAATCCGGGGGACGTGAATTTAGCTGAAAATGTCAGTTTTCATTTGTGACACTGACATTTCATATCTATCTATGATGTCGTGGTGACGGTCATAAAACACAGGACCTTCGAGATAGGAACTCTCGTGTAATTGAAGGCAGAAACGATCTCCTAAAATACCAGTAAGACGGATAACCGATTTCCTGATCTATTGAAATAAGTATGTACCACCATATAAAGCAAACTTTTAATGATATTGAAGTGTACTAATAATTTGTACTACATGACAACTATTTAACTAACTTTTAATTGACGCAAAACAATTAACCTGAAGCGCTACAAACTAATTAAATATAAATCACCCTTAGCTCAACAGTGTTCATTACTTAGTGATTCCCTCTCAAGGTATTGATGCATTGATTTTTGACGTATAAAAATAGATTTGTTTCCGGAGTGAACACGCCTCAAAAGTCCCGTATTTCTGAAGGAACGAAAGTAACAACACTTGAACAAATCCCTGACTCGGCAGTTTTTGTGACAGTGCTTTTGCTCCTTCCATAAAATCAAAAAATATGGATGTTTATTCATATTGGAGATGGATTTTTTGATAAATATTTGTTGAGTCATGGACCTTTACAAAAATATATCAACTAAAGTGACTGAAGCATAATTATAGTTCAGGTTATAAAATTATTTATGAACTATGTAGAACTAACCAGGGTGATTAATTTGATTAAACAAAATTGTTACGTAATGAGTAGTTGTTAAGAAATGGACCTAAGCCCAAAAATTTAACAAAATCGTTCAAGCCTAAATGGTGGGTCAAAGTCACCAAAATGTCAAAAAATAGGTTAGTTCCAATCAAGATGTTAAATCTGGTACAATATCATACTGATATGTTGTGTAGTTGTTGAGGTTATTGTCAATGATTTGGTAAGTACTGACCAAGATGATTAGTTTTATGAAACATTATTGTCTCTTAATGTGTAGTTGTTCAGAAATGGACTTAAACGCAGAATTTAACAAGACACATTCAACCGTAAAATTGACACCTAATTGTAAGTAAAATGGGTAGTTCTTCTGTGGGTGAATGCTACGGTGAAATTTCATTATGGTACAATACAAAGTAGTTGAGAAATAGACCGAATAAACGCAAATCTTGTCAAAAGTCACTGAAAAATAAAATGTAGGTTAAACACATTTAATGGTCAGTGATTTGATAGTACTCATCAAGGCCATAAATTTGATGAAACATTAATATCTTATGATGTTTAGTTGTGACAAATGGACTTAAAGTCACTCAAGCACGAAATCTATGTCAAAGAATCAAATTACATGGTGAGCTATGTAGTATCAAAGATCTACCTCGTATCATTGTTCTACCTCTTACAGATTCGGAGGTT
This sequence comes from Modiolus philippinarum, assembly GCA_002080025.1. Lineage (NCBI taxonomy): Eukaryota > Metazoa > Mollusca > Bivalvia > Mytilida > Modiolidae > Modiolus > Modiolus philippinarum. Next base: position 108,822 of record MJUU01010568.1, on the reverse strand, counting down.
TTTACTTAAATTCAAAACCTAACAAGATATAGGGATTACAGCACATGAACCGTTGGTGGGTGGAGCTTTAAAATTTTGAAAGAATAACTATAGCTTTAATGGAATTAATCAGTGCGTTGCAGCTTTCAAGAGAGTATCCAAAGCTAGATCAAAGGATGTAATTTTACAGCTGGAAGCCGACGTTTCGAAAAACCTTAAAGATAGAAACATAGTTGGTAATTGATTGAAATGGTTGTATTTTTATGTTAGATAGCCGCCAGTTGGGAACGTAGATAAACATATGGCCTTTATGGAAACTGCATTAAAAAATCTTCTCTGTAAGCGCTTGAACAATTTTTATGACACCAATGACCGAAGATTTAATATTTGATTAAATAGTTTTATTTTATGCAACCAGTCACATGTGTCAATCAATTAACAATGTGAAGGTGTGTTCCTTTCTTCGCACGCTATCTTTCGAATTGTCAGATTGTGGTGTAAGAATTGCATTAGTTTCTTTAAAATAAAATATGATACTCGCTTGGCACCATGTATTCCATGGAGTGGGGTGTTGGAGTGGAGTGATGGAGTGGAGTGTTCGGGTGTGAAAATTTTGGAGTTGATATTAAATATATGTGCAACTGTTGAATGTGTGAAAAAAAAATAAATAGGAGTGACAAGATTATCGAATTTGATTAATGTCATTAATCAGCCAGTCTTCGCTATTCCTTAGGTAGAAGCCAATTTGAGCTTTATAATAAAAAAATGCAATTCTTACACCACAATAATAAAAAAATGCAATTTAAAATAAAAAATGCAATTCTTACACCACAAAGAAAACAAATTTCAAAAAAGATTTCTGGCGTTTCGAAATAACAATAAATGACAAAATTTCAAGTAAAATACAAGCGGAAAGTTAAGAGATTTCATGACCTGACAAATTTCAAAAAAGATTTCTGGCGTTTTGAAATAACAATAAATGACAAAATTTCAAGTAAAATACAAGCGGAAAGTTAAGAGATTTCATGACCTGACAAAATTGATTGTTTTAACACATTAAATAAGTTCCAAGCCACTACAGTTTAATTACTTCTATGCTGACCTAACAATACATCATGCACGGTTTTTGTCAGCCTTATGATTAGGACATCTGGATGATGTTGTTGAGAATAAGTACAGAATGAACCCCTATAATAAATCAGTAATCGCACCTCATGTTTATTAATCGTCTGGCAAATTATTTCAAACTAAAAATATAAATGTGCTAAAAAATCTATTTAAACTAATAAAAAGAATAAATTCTGAAGTCGGTCCTTCTGGTTAATCAACTGTCTCTATACTATACATATTATTGCCTTATTTTATATTATCTTGTCATGTGCATTTATTGTATTTTATGTATGATATGTGAAATATTTCCTTATGCCATGTAACTTGGTGTTTAAAGAAATAAAGAAACTTGGCAAGTCCTCCTTTTTAATAAATATGAGGTGCGATTCCTATAATTTAATTAAGTGTAAAATCTCGCTCCAAAACGTCACTCAATAGGACAAATGAAATAATATTCTTGACTCCAAAATCTCACTCCATTACTCCACTCCAACACTCCACTGCATAGAATACATAGTGCGTACTCGCTTGACCATTGTAATGTATGTATACGTTATCTATTACAGTATCAATATGGGAGTTAGAAATTAAGATTTCACAGACAACATTGGTTGCGAAACAACTTAAAAATTTCAGGCTTGAAATATGACGTCAGAGTGAAGGGGCTATACATTACAGATTTTGAATACGATTCATCATATGAAATATTAATTGATTGCAATTTGATATATGATTTTCTATATTGGGTTAATATATTAATTACAGAATCTGATGTGATTAAGAAAGGATTTTTTCATGTATCAAGTAACATGTATAAACTATTAATTTGTAGTGAAAATAAATACAGGACACAGGCACTTAAAAAGAGGAGATACGGATTTTATGATATAAAGTCTTTATATCAATATGTTTTGTTATAATGACATTTATAGAATGAGATTTAGTTTAAACGAGTGTAAAGGAAATACATAAAAAACATATAATTTACCATGTTTACAACAGAGTATAAAAAAATCACTACAAATCGCGGCCACGGGAAACAAATCGTTCCCACGAATTATCAAATCGTGGCCACGAGGTACAAATCATTCCCATGAATTATCAAATCGTGGCCACGGGATACAAATCGTTCGCGCGAATTGACAAATCGTAGCCACGATTAAACAATTCGTTCCCACGATTTCACAAATCGTGGCCACGAGAAACAAATCGTTCCAACGATTTGACAAACTGTGGCCATGAATTACCAAATCATTCCAACGATTTAACAAATCCTAGCCACGAGAAACAAATCGTTCCCACGATGTGACAAATCGTGGCCACGAGAAACAAATCGTTTCCATAATTTGACAAATCATGAATGGTGAATAAAAGGATATGGAGTAAATGCACATGAGACAAAGTCTCTACAAATGCATTGTAAAAAACAAGCAAAGGAACAACGCTTTTATTGTTGTTCTTCATCTTGAAGTCACCATAAGGCCTTCAACAATGAGCTTTGCACATACCTCATAGTAAGTTCAAGACGGCCCCTAGCACCGGTTTAAGCGGAATTCTTTGCTTATTGTCGAGCAACACTACATCCATGTCTTTCTTGGTCATGGGTGCGGGATTGTCAACAAACATCAATTAAACTGGCAAAGTGCTCTTACAATCACTGATTCCGAATTAACAAATCGTTCCCACGAATTATCAAATCGTGGCCACGAATTAATAAATCGTTCCAACGAATTATTAAATCATGGCCACGAATTCTCAAATCGTTCCTTTATTAACAAATTTGGCCACGAGACACAAATCGTTCCAACAATTTGAAACAAATTGGTCCCACGTTTTGACAAATCGTGGCCACGACAAATAAACCGTTCCCAAGATTTGACAAATCGTTGCCACGAAAAGCAAATCGTTCCCACGAATTATCAAATCGTGGACACGAATTATCAAATCGTTCCCACGAATAAACAAATCGTGACCACCAGAAACAAATCGTTCCCACGATTTGACAAAAAAATTAACAAAAAAAACCCAGCAAAAATGTTTTGAAAAAATAATAATAATCTAGAAAAAAATATAAAAAATGATTACATGATTAATTAAATAATTAAGAAATAAGTAATAAAAATTATAAACACAAAAATTAAATCAAATTATCAAAGTCTTATATAAGTGTAATAATGTAGCTGTATCTATTTTGTTTTAAATAAGACCCTTATAAAACATTTATGTATCATTTTCTAATTTTTTGCCGCTACTCTTGGTATATTAACCGAAATAATCAAAGTTCAAATAAAAATATTTTCCATAGACCTTAATGTTAATTTCACTCAAATTTTAAAGAAATTCGATGTGGGAGTGATTTATGAACGATTTACGCAAACCAACAAACCAATGAAAAGAAACCAAATTGCCGATGAATTACATAGTTGCATATAGGGTGCTTGTTTGTTGTTTATTCGGGTGGCCAACGAACAAACAGAATTTCGATTTGTTTACTAATATGCATAAAAATGTTTAGGAAAATCTGAGAATAGTTTTTGTAAACCAATATCCAGTTAACATTTAATTTTATTAAGATAAATTTGTTTACAGGTAAAAAGTTTTTGTTGACACTTTGTGAAGTAATTACATAATTAATTTTTCGATTCGCAATCGAGATTAACTCCCGACCCACGTGTTTTGGTTAATCGATAGACCCCAGGGCATTATAACAATAAATACAGGTGTTCAGTTAAACAGGTATACTACCTCTGTTTTCGACTCAAGTTTTCTGTTAAAATAACATAGAAGAGTAATGGAAACCTTTTTAACATGAAGCGGAAAACAATTAGCTTTCCGTTGGTGTATGCCATGTCACGATTTTACATTTACTTAATAAGATTTTTGGAGAAAAGTGACGGCAAATTTCGTTGTGGCTACTTTAACTATATAAATGTCAATGTTGATTACTCCATACTAGTATAAGTATAAATAAATCAATGAATTACTCTATGTTCTGGTTACTCAAAGATTCAAATAAATAAGTGTCAAATTTTCTTGATTTAACTGAATAACAACCAAGTCATCTTAGGTACTAGGGTTCTTTAATACCAAGCAATTACATAAAGTATAATAGTCCATGGGCTGGAATACCCCCCCCCCCCCCGTGCAACCCCCAACTCCCATCCCCACCCATTTTTGCATACGTCCCCTCTTCAAAATAAAACATGTTAACATGAGTGTAACTTGCATGAATTGGGTAACTTTTTAAAGACCCACCTACCGAAATTTTGGAAAATTTCGTTTTTCGTTCAAGTTTTTCTTTTAGTTGCTTCAAAATGTTGACCAAATGCTTTCCAGTTATAAAAACGATGTATCAAATGATTGCTTATTGTATGAGCTTTACAAAGAAACCAAATGTTTGCAATTTCTATGCCCAATACTTTCCATAGCGCCATTAAACGTACCCCTACCCCTACGAAATATGAGGAAAATTTAGATATTTTCATTGAAATTGCGTAAGTTTGATGGTCTAAAGAGCCCGAAATGCATCTAGATTCCCAATTCTGAGAATTGTTTTAAGTTTTTCAATCTATTTTCTTGAATATAAAACATGTTAATATAATGTTAATATATTTTTTATGACAAAAGTTTTATTTTCAAATATACCAAAAAAAAATGGATCTTTGAATATTTCCGATTTTGACTAAGTTTTGTCATTCTTTTGCCCAATATTACTTTTTAGTAAACAAATATCATTTAAAGTAGGTATCAAATGAAAGCTTATTATATTAGCTTTACAACTATTACAAATAATGGCCATTCTTATGTAATATAAACATCATTCATCAATAAAACTTACCGCTACCCCAACAAATTTACTGTAAAATTGTCAATTTTTTGTCTATGTTCGCATAAAAATAACCAAAACACGCAAAATGTGTGTTGTAAATGACAATGTTTCATAAATTATAACATAAATTTTAACAGCCATTTGTTGACTTAAACTTAATATTTTGCCTGAAATTGAAGAAAAAAGGGAATTTTGAACATTTCAGATTTGCCCAAATTTCACTGTTAAATCGTTATATATGCCAAATTTGGAGGATATATCTGCAGATATGCCAATAAATTGTTCTTAGCGATACATTAGATGTCTGAAAACATTGTTAAGTGTTTGATGTGACTCAAAGTACCGAAAATCTTACCCCTACCCTAACAAATTTTCCTTAAAATTCGCATTTTTGTCTATGCTCGCAACAAATTAACTCAAACACGCAAAATGTGTGTTGTATATGACAATGTTTCATAGGTTATACCATGATTTCGTATTTTAACAGCCATCTGTTGACTTCAACTCAATATTTTGCCTGAAATTGATGAAAAATGGGAATTTTCAACATTTCAGATTTGCCCAAATTTCACTTTCAAATCGTTATATATGCCAAATCTGGAGGATATATCTGCAGATATGCCAATAAATTATTCTTAGCGATACCTTAGATGTCTGAAAACATTGTTAAGAAAAACAGCAAGCGTTTGATGTGACTCAAAATACCAAAAATCTTACCCCTACCCCAACAAATTTTTCTTAAAAGTGTCAATTTTTTGTCCATGTTCGCAACAAATTAACTCAAACACGCAATATGTGTGTTGAATATGACAATGTTGCATGAATTACATCACGATTTGGTAATTTAACAGCCGTTGTTGACTTAAACTTAACATTGTGCCCGAAATTGATGAAAAATGGGATTTTTCAACATTTCAGATTTGACCAAAGTTCACTGCTAACCCGTTATATATGGTAAATCTGGATGATATATCTGCAGATATGCCAATTAATTGTTCTAAGCAATACATGAGTTGTCTTTAGACAGTGTTTAGAATATCAAGGGGTGTTTAATGTAACTCTGAATACAGAGAATCTTACCCCTACCCAAACAAATTTTCCCTAAAATTGTCAATTTTTTGTCTATGTTCGCATAAAAATAACCAGAACACGAAAAATGTGTTTTGTATATGACAATGTTGCATGAATTACATCATGATTTGGTATTTTAACAGCTATTTGTTGACTTAAACTCAATATTTTGCCCAAACTGATGAAAAATTGGAATTTTCAATATTTCAGTTTTCTCGAAAGAGCATTGTTAAATCGTAATATATGTCAAATCTGGAGGATTCACCTGCAAATATGCCATTTAATTCTTCTAAACGATACATGAGTTGTCTTTAAACACTGTTTAGAAAAACAAGGAGTGTTTAATGTGACTCTAAATACCGAAAATCTTACCCCTATCCCAACAAATTTTCCCTGTAATAGTCATTTTTTTACTATTTTCACATAAAAATAACCAAAACATACAAAATCTGCATTGCATATAACAATGTTGCATAATTTCTATCAAGATTTGTCATTTTAAATCCCACTCGTCAGCTTAAACTTAATATTTTGTACAGAATTGATGAAAAATGGGAATTTTCAGATTTGTCCAAATTCACTTTTAAATAGTTATATGTTGCAAATCTGGAGGATTTATATGCAGATATGCCAATTCATTGTTCTAACCGATTTATTAGTTATCTAAAACAATGTTTAGAAGAAGAAGGAGTGTTCAATGTGACTCTAAATACCGAAAATTTTACCCCTATCCCAAGAAAAGGATGCTTAAAAATCCACAGAATGTGTATGTCTGTACATTTATATAAGCAAAAGATACTAATATTTTACTTTCTTTAGAAAAATGCATTTTATATTCAAAGCCAAAATATGGATAAAATTGTATATTTCGGACGATTTTCGTGAAAAATGGGATTTTTCAGCATTTCGGAATTTTACAAAATTCAAAGTTGAATTGTTGTATAACTGCCCATAAACCACACTCATGATCTTATTTGTGATATATGGGAGTCTCTGTGTATTTTTGTGTTTGAAATGATATGTTATTGGACCTTTATACAATGTTTAAGCTTTTCAAGCTGAATAAAATGAAATAAATTATGTTGAATATTTGTGGTAAAGGGTTATATGTTTGTAATTTATGAGACTGTATTTATTCTAAAATGTTTAAAAACATAATTTCTTATGGCTTAGAAATAATGAAAGGATATCTAATCAACATTTTCAAGTTATATATCAATTTCATAAAGTATTTGCATCTCAAAGTCAAAACAGCAGAAATTATGAAAAACGGAAAATTCCCATTTTGCATACAATTTCGGGCAGAAGAGTCGAAAAGAGACCTCTTAAAAAGTTTAAATCTACTTAAATGATCTTCTGCATGTCAATTTGAGTGAAATACATACTAGAATTCCATTATTCTTTAATCATTTAGAGCCTGAATATTTCATATTTTCCCTTAATTTTTATGGGGGTGCTAATTTTGACATTTCTGAACCTACAACACGTCTGAAACTAAAATGTTTGCTAACATATCATAAATCATTATTACATCGGCAATTATTAAAGATATATTCAGATTTGTACGACCATAAAGTCAGACAGTCGAAATTGTGAAAAAATCTAAAATTCCGAAAATTCCCATTTTTCAAAAATTTTATACCGAAAATCAAAATTTTATGGACTTTTATGGTTTTATTTTCCAACATTGTATCGCAACTGATAAGTTAGGCATAAAAACTAGATCAAATGACGAGGGTTGCTTATCTGAAAGGAATTGACAGTCTAAAATCGTCATTTTCGCTATTTTTTGCAGGAGGAGGGGTACATTTTTTGTAATCCCACATCATAAAAATGGCGTAAAGTGCCCAAACTTGAGTTCATTGTAAAGAATATTAAATCAGCTTTAATTTGGTACCAAATTTCAGTACATATTACTTATCATTAAATAATTATGGAGCTTAAAAAATGAAACTTAGGTTAAAACGAAAATGCAAGGTTCTTTCGTAGTGTACTATAAAAGTGGCCATATACTGTCTGTACATGGAGGTTATGTTCGTATTAACATGCTTTATTTTGAAGAGGGGATATAGGAGAACTGAAAAAATCGGACTAGATGGGAGGTGGGGGGGCACGAAAAGTGATTTCAGTCCATGGCCTACATTCTTACCTTGCTTGAATTGTAATCTTACCTCAAGTACATTTACTTTATATCCCATTGATGTTTATTTCCAAAATAAAGTCAACGGTAACTTGACTATAAGGCCTTTTTTGTTTGTTTTGTGTTGCTTTTGTTTTTGTTATTTTTGTTTTTGTTTTTGNTGTTTTGCTTTTTTGTCCCGTCTTGGTTTTGTCTATTGCTCAATTATACAAGAATTACCCATGTTTTTATGGCCAAGTTTATATTAAAAAAATGTATTAAATTTTAGTGTATAGCTTTATTTATTCAGTATTTGAGACTTTTAGAAATGAGTTTTCAAACAACAAGTTGCAAATATACTGTGGAAGTACTTTTATTCATGGAAATCAATTTTCGTGGTTTTAAAAAATATCACTATTTCGTGGGTACTTAAATTTGTGGTTTCGAATTCTTATCATTAAAACTCTAGGTAAAAAGTGCATTCCGTTGGGAACTTAATTTCGTGGGTTAAGCGAACCACGAAATCCACGAAAATTGGAACCCAACGAACAATAGTACTTTCACAGTAGTTAAGTTTGTAAATACAGGAATAAATGTCATGACATATCATGACGGGCACTTTAAAAATACAGCCTATATAGCAGCCTAGGTACAGACAATCATCGAAACTGACTGAATATGAACGTGGCCAATTTGATATAATCAGGTTGTAAAATTTTTTGTTGGGTAGATAGTCATATCCAGTGGCGGATTTCTGCTTAGGGGGGGGCATTATTTTTCAAAAAAGGGACCCGGAAACCATTTTTCGAAAACCCCTAGGACTTTAAAATATTTTCCAACCTAAGGGGGGGGGCTTAATTCGCAACTGATATCTTTAAATAAATCCAATAATACTTTATTACCCATTGCCGTTCGTTAATGAATGTCTCGAAACACAAATAAATAAAAAGAAAAGAGAAAAAGAAACTGGCCTCCACGTAGTAGCATTATTTGACCTTCCTGTCATGAATGCTCACATGGACTGGATAATCAACGAGCAGTTAAAGTAGCAATAACCCCAATAAATCAGCACGTCACAGTTGTGAGTTGTGGCTAGTTAGCAAACAATTTGCTTATTGTTCAAGCCAAACCCCATTGTGTCTTCAGGTTGAAGAACAACAATAAAAGCTTTGTTCTATTCTTCGCCGTTTCTTCCTATTGATTAATTTGCTTGTTTTTTTTCTTAATAATTCACATATGGATATAGATAATTTCTCTTTCTAGCTGACAACAACATAGAAAATGCTTTCTAATGCTAAAAAGGTTATATATACATATGATGTATTAGTAGTAGGAAAATGACAATTCTACACCACCACACTTTTCAAGGGGAAGTCCTGCATAGGACCCCCAACCCGGACGGCCAAATGCAAACGGGCGGCGTTCCTATGGGGTAAATACAAGAACGGCATATGTATTCGCTAGTAGACGAGTCGTCTCACAGGAAAGTGGGGATAAGGACACCTTAAAGGGAAGGATGTCACAGATTGATATAAATAAAGATATGACATCCGAAAGAAATAAGATGGATCGGTTCTAGGATTTCTTTCTGGAGAATGAAGAAGATTTGGAAGATAGCAGCCCAACCCCAAAAACAGCAGCAATGCTGCAATGCCCCAACCTTGCGCAGGTGGATGAGCACACCCAGCAGTGTCAAAATTACAGGGCGGAGCAAGTCCAGCGAATTGAACATCAACCAGGGGAGCAGAAGACCAGCTGCGGCTACCCACTCAAGAGGAAGAAGGGGCAGTTCTGCAAGAGCAAGCTCGGGAAGGACGGTCCCTGCTGCAGGCATAATAAGCAACCAAGCGAGAGGAAAAAAGAGGATATAACCCCTACGAGGGTAAGATCGTGGTCAAAGACAGGGATCGTGATGGGCTTGGCCAACGTCGCAATTTGCGATTTTATTTTCATTCTGGCGACAAAAAAATCGTTCCTGGCGATTTTTTTGGCGACAACGTTTTTCATACCAACTTTCCGATATTCTTCATTTTCTATAGATCCTAGTTGATACTTGCCATCATTTTTGTTGTTTTGAATTATTCATAACTAATGCCTGTGTCACACTGCGCCACGACCATGAAGACCTTACTACGACCTGCAAGATTTTAGGGTCGTGGACAGGTCGTGGTACATGCGGCAGAATTTTGACATTTCTACGATGTAACCACGACCAAACTACGATCATACCACGAACCGACTACGAACTCATTACGACTAAGCGAAGACTTCACTACGACCATTAAGTCCTTACTGCGATCTTTCCACGACTATCTCGACTGCATCACGACTTTAGTACGCTACCTTCACGACGAAACCACGGTTCTATCACGACGTTACTAGATCTTACTACGATTCTTGACCACAATTGACCACAGTTGATATAAATACTATGCAATATACAAGTTATAAATTTTCCTGAAATTTCAGTGATTGCAACAACATTTAAGTCAAATCGTCAAACTTATGAAAGGGTGTGGTAGGGGAGAGGCATTTCAAAGGCACCCATATAATGATCGCGATGTTTATAATGGAAGTTTTGTTTCTGATACTTATTCACGACAATAATCGACGAGCCCACTTATGGGCGAGTGTATTGTTGGAGACAATATTTGAAGTTTCAGAAACAAAACTTCTATCGTTCTTTTTTATCGGTAATTTAAAATCGGGAAATTGACTAAATTGTACGATCTTTACGGTTTTATTGATGTATATTTCTTTATTTACATTGATGCGCTAATTGACAAAGTATGAGTGGCCTAGAATATTTTTTGCCAATATTTTTTGGCATTTGGGTAGTGAAAATATTTGCCTCATGAGATCAAAGAAATTCATACTTATTATTGATAAACTGTACTCTTCTCCTATTGATCAACTGTACTCTTCTCCGTTTTTCTTAATGGTACATGAAAATAATAAAGCAAACTTTATTTAAAATGCCCTTTTATGCCCTATAGGGTTGATGCCATGAACACAAACTAAATTGCATTAAAAATGCATTAAACCGTTATGCAGTCCAGAAGTCCGGTTTCCTTAAACTATGGCAGATGATTGCTTGGTCAAAGAAACTATGGACGGTGGTAGCTTGATCGGTGAGGGTGATATATTGCTTAACACCAACAAAAATTATACAAAGAACTTGGATGAGAAACTCTTAGTGAAGGGAGAAGGAATCACAAACTTATTTTATTCTTCAAGATATTAAATGGTTTGACCCCTGCTTATCTATTTGACATTGTTCAACCCTTTTTACCTTGACAAACATTTTATAACCTCAGAAATGAAAATACATCTTTTCATCCTCCTTTTTCTAGAACAACTCCTTTTTATAATAGTTTTCCGTCTACTGTGAGACTGTGGAATACTTTGCCCTTAAATATAAGAAAGTCTCCTAATTTAAGTATATCTAAATGTAGACTATTTAAACATTATAATTCTTCAGTTTCTTTGAAATATTACAAAACATTTTACATTGCCAACTTCGGAATGAGGCCAGTAAGTTAAAAGCTCATTTACATAGTCACTTTTTCTCAGCAGACCTGGGGTAAATGAAAAATGTAATTGTAATTGACTGTTATTAATTACATTTTCTAATGTAATTGAACGTAATGTGTAATTGAGAGAAATTTTAATTACATGTTATTGTAATTTAATTAATTACAGGGCTGAAAAAACATGTAATTATAATTACTCTTTCAATTATTTTTTCAATTAAATGTGAACAAGTTTGATTTACATGTATTTCTTTTCATAAATTCAAAATATCATCTAGACCAAAGATAGGAAATGTTTTTGATATTTTCCTCGTTTCTCTTCATATTATCTGCTTACATTTTCAACTTATTTTAAAATAATAATAATACATTAAAATCTAAAATACATGTTGCCTATGGATCAGAACTGGGACTAGCAAAAGTTTGTTACTCATATGAGGGTTAATAAAAAGTAAGCCCAATGTAAGATGATCTGTAAGGTGATATGAACCAGAAGATTTGAATTTCAAGTGAAATTGTTGAGACATTCCAATATATTACTTTGCAGGTACACCCCTAATTAATTTTATTTTATGATTTTTTTTACAAATATTCTTTAATGCAAGAGTTTGGTTTCCTTACATTTTTTATTGGCTTATACCATGTGACTATTTGAAGTCTATTCACCTAAATGTACCAGTATTTGTTCCTTTTTTGTATAGAACACGCTTTCTTTAATATTCATTGCCAGGTTCAAATTTCCTATACATCAATCATTTTTCAAATTATATATTATTATTCCACCTATACTCACTCCATATACATGAATTGTTTTTATGGGTATCATAAGTTAATTAAGAGAAATATTATTTTATTCACTATTAGCATTTCCTGTACTCAAAGTTAAATTACTACAAATATTTAAAGTGTAAAAGCTGTATAAAGATACTAATTTACAACCAGCAATCAGATTTATCAGATCAAAACAAAATGTCATAAATTAAAGGTCTTAATTGATGTAATAACCAAACAATACATTTAATTAGGAAAAGCAGAGTACACTTGTCATCTTAAAATGCAAAATTTTGTCAAATTCTTTATTTTCATTTAAATAATAATATGGATAAATATACGAAATGGTTTAGTGTTTGAAAAATATCTGCCAAAACATGAATAGTGTTTTCACATGATTATTTGAAATTTGATATTTTTTTTAATTTTGAAAAAAAAAATAAATCCATGCACCTACTCAAAATCCATAAACATCACATATGCCTTAGAATGTAACGTTTTCTTGTATACCCACTGAATTGATTCTAAAATAAAGAATGCATCAACATTGTTAAATTTTTGTAGCTAAAACATTAAGAATTATAAAATAAAGAGTGCTGTGAAGCAGTTCGTGTAAGCATAGATAAAACAAGCAAGTTAAAATTCTTGTCGAACTGCGATAAAAGGTAAAACAAAAAATATATATACATATCAAAACGTAAAAATGATTAAAAAAACAAGAAGAGAGAGTTTGGGATTGGCCAAAATCATCGACATTGATGTCTTCAAAGGGCCGTGGAAGAGAAACAAAATTATCGCAGTTCGACAAGAATTTTAACTTGTTTGTTTATTAAGAATTATATACCTACTTAATGATAAATGAAAACCAACCAGTGTTTCTTCATATGAAAAAGAAAGACAATGGGGTGAATGTTAAGGAGACAACATCCCAAATCCAGGTTAAAACGACCCAAAACAAAGCATCTAGGGGTCATCGTAGGTCTTCAACACAGTGAGGAACCTCACACCAAATAGCAATTCACATTAACTAAGCAACATTCCAGTTTGGACCCTATGAAAGGGCAGATAACAGATGCAATTTTTTGTTTATTGCCGAAGACTTATTACCATGGTCTATAGATGAGAGCCCAAATTGAAAAAAAAAAGACAAATTTTTAGTAGACCCAAAATATCAGTTACCAAGTAGATTTTACATTTCATCAAGATTGCTTGATTGAAGGAAATTGTCCTTGGGTGTCACGCTGTAAAGTTTATTTCATATCTTACATATCAGTTTGTTATTTTAATTAATTACTCACCTAAACTAATTGTAATTTAATTAATTAAAACAAAGAAAATATTGTAATTTTAATTGTAATTTAATTGAAGAAATTTGAAATGTAATTGTAATTTAATTAATTACATTTCAAAGTAATTGACCCCAGTCTATCTTTCAGTGGAAAGTACCTGTAACAACAACGACACCTGTGGTTCCCCGTTGTGTACTATACTTATCAGACAAGGTAATAAACACGCGGTTTACTTGACAACCAAGATGACCACCACAACTGCGGCATCACAGAGAGTCACCAAAGGGGTGTTGTCAAAATGATGCTTATTAGGTAAATCCCATATCTTTACTGTAGTGCTCTGCAGGTCATAAATAAATGATAATTTCCTGATGTTATCTATACCTCCATGGTAATCCCAAAACAAAAGTCAATGGTTCATTCATTGTAGAAATTCAATTGGCGCCGAATTTTTGCAATTGGCAACAAAAAATGCAAGTTGGCGATTTTTCTGGCGACAGAAATTCAGGAACCAGAGCCATCGCTTAAAGAGACCATGAAAACCCTCCGTAAAATTGCTAAGAATGAGGGTCTGAGGGGGTCAGCAGGAAAAACAAGGAGGCCTTGGTGAAGCTCATCGAGGAGAAAACCACCCGTAAATTTGCCTGTCAAGAAGTCTTCAGCAAAAAGCAGCTCAAAGCGCTGGCAAGAATCGCGGCCTCACCCAGTACTCTCAGCTCAAGAGAGACGATCTGATCCTACTGGTGGAAAAGAACATCAAAAATGCTCCAGTCGAGGATGAGATTAAGGTCACCGATAGTTGGGGAGCTCTGAATGGCGTATTTGGTACGGTCGTCATCCAACCTTTGAAGTCGCATGACGTTTCTAAAGTTAAGTCGAAGCACAATCTCCACCACCATCTCAGATGCTCTCGCCAAAAAGAAGGGATTGAAGGTGCACTTAGTGCTCCTAGCAAAAAAGGTGAATACCAAACACCGCGACCTGAGCAAATACCTACAACACCCCTTACTTCCGATCAGCCATAACTACCCTCACCCAATCATCCGACCTCGAATTGGAGATTGCCTTCATGATGGAGAAGATCAAGGAAAATATGGCAAAGTACATGCGGGAAAGGAGCGGATAGACGTTCGGACACATTGAGAAGCTCGATATCCATCTCAGCCAATTCAAGCCGCTCAAGGGGGGCTCCTTCAAATCAAACCCATCGGATCCCGCGAAAAAGAAGGCAATCGTCAATGTGAAAATGAGGATGATCGCTGCTTCAGTGGGCGATACTGGCGGCCCTGCATCATGATGAGGTAGATAGCAATCATACCTACCGCGTAGCTCAATACAAGAAATGGGAAGATGAGAGAAAGAATCCCACCATCAACGTCATCGTATACAGATTCGAGCAAGAGGTCTACTCCATCAAGATATCCGAAAATACCGGTCCCACCCACGTAGACCTCCTCTTCCTAAAACGCGCGAAGACAAGCAGCATTACTGCTGGATTAAGAGCTCATCTCGCCTTCTGAGTGCGCAAGTCATAAATCACGATGGGTAAGCTTACTTTTGCCGAAGGTGCTTGTGGCATTTTACCAGGCAGGATAACTTGGACGAGCATATGGATTATTGCACCAAGAAGGATGCGGTCAGGATCGTGATGCCGGGAGAAGGGACCACCATAGCCTTCCGCAATAAAAAAAAAGATGATGAGAGCTCCATTCGTCATCTATGCGGAGAAGCTCAGCACCTGCCAGCCGGATCCATCACACTCACCAACTAAAGCGACCAAGTTTGAAAAACCGATCTACCTAGGAGCCTGCATCTGGGATATTTCAAGGCTTCTCATGTACGATTTCCACTATGGATTCATGAAGAAGATGTACGGTAATTGCGCGCAGCTTCTTTTCTCCGACACAGACAGCTTGGCCTATGAGATCAAGACTGACGATTTCTACAAGGATATCACTCCGCACGTCAAGGCTAAATTCGATACGTCCAACTACCCCGTCGAGCATCCCTTCGGCATCCCCACCGGTAATAATAAGAAAGTCCTCGGGGTATTCAAGGACGAGTGCGGCGGTAAGTTCATGACCGATTTCTTGGGGCTCCGGGCGAAGCTATACGCCTTCAAGATGGATGACGGTCAGGCCACCAAGAAGGCGAAGGTCGTCAACAAGAGCGACATCGAGCGCAGCATCGAATACGACCATTTTAAGCGATGCTTCAACACCCAGCAAGAGATCCATCTTCAGATGAATATCATCCGGAGCAATCTCCAGCAGATCTACGCCGAGGAGATCAACAAGATCGCACTCTCCGCCAAAGACGACAAGCATCAGCATGGCATCAGCACCCTCGCCCACGGACACTATCGAATCGCCCGCAATTGAGCTGAGACCATCCCCTCTGCACTTATAATGACGGTTGCGGATGCCCATCCCACTTTGCAGACTGCCCATACCTAGATAAATGAGCAGCATACGAGTGCACGGCATCCTCCTCCCCCACAAGCCCCTCTCGAATCGAGAATTGGAGGAAGCTGCCAAGCCCTGAGACCCATGAATTGAAAGATGCTGGATATCCCAGCCACTTCACGAAGATTTCCTTGACCCCACCCCTGGTTCGTCGTCACAGGATATCCTCGATGCGAAAGACGTCCTGGTCGGTGCGCTGGAGCTCGGGCTCCTAGAAGGTTCCCTGGATCTCCTCACCATGGAAATCCTTGAGGCGATAGGTTGGTGGCTGCGTTGCTGGGGCCTGAAAAATGGTGAAGACTTCCTTCGTCCAGCGCAGTCCTCTCGACGGTGCCCTTCTTCTTGATGATCCGGACTTTCTCGCCGACGTCATATCGATGAGGCTGCATGGGTGGGAGATCTCCGTAAAGATTCCAGACGACCTTGACCTAATGCTCTTTCTTGATGATGGTGGTGGGAGTCATTTTGATGGATCGATGCTTGGTGGCATTATACTGGGGGACGAGATCGTCCAATACGGGGAGGGAGGTGCGCGTAGAATTGGCCGAGAAGTATTTGAACATCTTCACTTTCATGGTACGATTCCAGCGCTCCACCACGCTCCATTTATCGTCATTTTCCGTAGAGTAGAGGTCGACGTCGTGCTTCCGGAGCAGATCCTTCATCTCACAATTATAAAATCCCGTGCCCTTATCAGTCCATAGCTTCTCGGGCTTGCGATCCTTGAAGACGGTCTGGAAGCCATCTCGCACCGTCTCACCTTTCTTATTTTTGAGCGGCGCCTACCAGCCGTACTTGGAGAAGACGTCGATGATGCTCAAGAGGTATTTGAAGCCTTGATTATCGCGGGAGAAGGCGTTCATATCTACGAGATAGGCTGCCCAGGTCTTGTCGACCCACATACCACCATGCGACGCTTCTGGAATTTGCGTCGGATTGGCTTATGCAGCTTTTCGGCTAGCTCATCCGACCATCTTACCTTTTTTCATCACGCCCAGCTCAAATCGTGGCTTGGTGCCGATAGTGGGTCTGACGCTGCAACGCTCGAAGCTTTCGCGAGCAGTGGGATAAGGAATGGCATCATTAGGCTAGCATCGTCTTATCGCAGGTCGCTTGCAGCCGTATCCTTATGCTTGGCATAGCATAGATCGTGGTGATAGGAGACCTGATCCACGCGATTCATGCGACCTAGGTTTGTGGTACCATCTGCCTTCAGACGCTAATGAAGCTTGGTGCCGGGGCCGGTGAAATAATGCCCTGTTAAGTGCATTTCCACGGACATGCGATTGAGCCTGACGCAGCGATAAGTTTGGACTTCTGGGGGTCGCAGACGGCACAGCTCCCAATCCTCCATGGCTGCTCATTTCTGGTCACTACCTCGCTCAAGCCTTTCGTAGCGGTCTTACTTTTGTATTTCAAGCAGTACATTGCCATTTTATATAGGCAAATGGACGTTGAAGACCTTACGTACGAGTCTACCGCAAGTAGGCATAATCACTTTCTCCTCCCACAGCGATCCATCCGAGGTTTGATCATCGGAAAATCGAACTGCGGCAAGACGACGCTGCTGAATAACCTCCTCCTGCGCGACGGATGGCTCGACTACGATCGACTCTACGTCTTAGGAAATTCGCTCCACCAGCCCATTTACCAGCTGTTGCGGCGGACGCTGGGGAAAGGATTTTCGAAAGACGATATCCGCGAGCTTCTTTCCATCAGGATCGCAATCCGCACTCCTTGATCGACGTGGTGAACGTGATGAAGCCACCAGCCAAACCAAGTGATATCGAGCCCTTCTTTGAGCAATTAAGCGACGTGTCCGACCCCCACGACCTCGACCCCTCTCGCAAGAATCTCTTGATCTTCGACAACTAAATGCTCAGCAAGCAGAGCAATTGCAAAGATTACTACGTACGTGGGCGTCATAATAACGTTGATTGCTTCTACCTCTGCCAGAAGTACTTTAAGCTCCCGCGGCAATGGATCCGGGAGAATGCAAACTTCATCTTACTCTTCGAGCAGCATGCCCAAAATCGCCATCATATCCGCCGGGACCATTGCAGTTATATCACCCCGGCTCAGTTCGTTACCCTTTGCAACCGCTCTTAGGCCAAGTCTCACGGATTCATGACCATCGATCTCACGAGCCCCAAGACGACTGGAAAGTATCGATGCAATCTGGATGAGTTCTATCGGGTATAAGATAAAGAATGAATCATTTGCAGGACTTCTTCCTGAAAAATCGGGAATTTTAACTGGAAAATCAAAGGGACTTGGACCACTGAATGCAGGCACCAGTGGGAGCAAGTGGCTATTTACGGCATGGACCCAGGATATAGAGGCAGAAGATGCGGTGCCGAAAGGTATGCTGACTGCATCGATGAGCCGGATTTCGAGGAAGGTCCTATTATTTCCATTCCCACCGGAAACTTCGGCCGCCGTCCGGACCAGTGCTGAATCAAGACGGTTCGCGGCCATCAATACACGTACCCTTTAATATCGCCAAGCGATAAATGCAAGGGGCATTCTAGGCTATTTCCTATGGCATGCTATCGGTGTTCTAGATGATATAAATAAAATGACGTTTATCAAGACCACCGATCCTAAGCAGCGTGGGGCGCTTGCTAGGGACTTGCAGGAGACCAAGCGTAGTATCCAGGTTAGCGATATGCAGCGTCGTCTGGATAAGATCAGACTCAGTCGTGACCTTTCCAAATTATTCAAATCCATGGTTGAGACGCAAAAGGAAAAAGATCGATGATCTCGCCCTACCCGACCCCGTGCCTGCCCTTCCTCCTGCCGCCGAGGACGAGGACGACCCACTAACCATCAGGCAAGCACTGACTACCAATCTTGGTCCACGAGCAATCCATTATCTTCAGCTCAGTATGACTCCCAAAGCAGACCATACCTTTGGATTGCGAGTGGAAGACGGTGCCATCATGATCGGGAGTCTCCCCATCACTTTCGACGGTGACGATATCATCTGAGGAGGTCGCCGAATTCCGCAAGAAATTCTACCGCATGGAAAGTCTGCTATTCGTCATCGACGTGAGATATCAGTCCGCGCGATTGAAACAATCGACCGTGGATATCCACATCCGAGCCGACTTCGAGCGCAACGTCCCTGCCAGTACCCAAGCCTACGCCCTCATCATCTCCGATCGAATCCGATGGGCAGAAGATGAGAGTTGTATTTTAGACTGAAGCTGAGCTCTGCAGTAGATAAATGGACAAAATTCATATTCAACTACTGTTTGCCATCCGGCCCGCCGTAGTCTTCGCCATCTTTGAGAAAACCAAAAACCTCCAGAAGCACTGCGACGGCCTGGAAGTGTGGAAGCAGAGACTACTATCCGCTTTCTACGTCACCACCTGGACGCTTCACGTTAGCGGAAAATCTCCACTAATACCAAACCCAAGCATGGGTTCTCATTCTCTGGGGACGATAGTCAGATCTTGACCCGCTTCAACCCAACCCTCCAACTGCGCGAGAAGAAATCTTAGGAGATAGCTCTCGTGAATTAGGAGACGCACTTCTCCATCCCCAATATCCATGCCAGAAATAATTCATTCCGATACTCCCCAGACGAAGGTGCCCACTGGTTTCCCATCACCCACCGCATCCTATGGCATCGATGATATGAACGATGAGATCCAGCGGCAAATGCTGCTCAGCAAACACAAGGCTAAGATCCTTCTCGATGCCAACCGCGAGACTCTGAGAGCAACGTTCACCGTCGCCAGAAGCTACCAAGTGGATTTCAATGTGAACAATAGCCTGCTTGGATTCGATCGCCGAACGTATATCTTCGACCGGAGCACGAACGGATACATGAAAGGTGAGCATATTGTCAATATCATTAGCATCAATAGCATCCTCGTGAATAGGGATATCATCCACGGCAGTTACATCAACGGCACCAAGCAGTCCACCATCTATAGTTTCTTTCCCGGGGTCGATCCTGGCATGAAGATCATCCAGACCCCTAAGAATCTGATCTACTTACACGTGATCCTGAAGACCATCAATCACATGCAAACCTACCTGACAGATCAACCTACCTGACAGATCAAGATGGTCACCCAATCGATCTGCGAGGGGGTCATCTCACCATCCGCTTCCATCTGCGTGATGTATAAATAAATGGATTATCAAGAGTACGGTCTCAACTTGACGAAAGGTCAGGCAAAGAAGATCCAGCATGCGGCAAAGAAGGGTTGCACCGTGAGCGTCTGATTGCTGCAATCCAACCTATCTGGTGGGCATAAGATGTTCCTTACTAAAAGGCAGATTCAACGCAACACCAAGCTCTTGCAGAGTGGTAAGGGTGGTATGGTCTTGGAGATGAGCCCGAAGCAGGTGAGGTATTACGTGAAGGAATGTGGAATTCTCCCTATGCTTGCAGGTCTCTTTCTGATGCGCTACCTAGCCCCTTCAAGGGTACCCCCCTGCTAGGCATGCTCCTATAAATAAATGGACGAAGTAGATGCCAGTCATATCGAATACGTGGAAGAAGACCTCATCTAAGAAACCCGGAGATATGAGCATGCGTTGAAGATCTATAACAAACTGGAAAAGGTCGTCTTTTTTGCCCTGGGTGCATGTTACGTGGGCAGTCTATTGCTGACCAGTGGTACAATCGGGTCTGCTCTGACCGGCATCCATTCCCCTGGGTTGCTTCCCCTGCATATGTACCACGGGAAGTATGGTCCTGTGATTGATCTCACGCCGAGTCATCAAGGAGAAAAAAAAGCATCGAGATGCCGTGCGATTAGCCAAAACCTATAGGTCCCAGCTGTCAGGTGAAGATGGTGCTCCTGCAGTCTGCCTGAAAAATCATTACGATGAGAAGGATGAGCATCGTCAACCTTCTACTCCCATAAGTGAAGAACTGAATGCGCATGCACCGTAGGAAGGGTTCTTTCAATTGTGCCTCGCACGGCTACGCCTCGCTCCTCGCTTATTTGCGCACCGTCCAGATAAAAAAAAATTCCCAATCCGCTTTGGATTGAGAAATTTTGCGTTCTTACCCATAGCCCTCTGGTATTTTTTTCACTTCCTCACCAGATCGTATGAGAGGTAATGCTGATTAGATTTCTTGCTCAGCTTGAATCCGGTGCTCCGAACGAATCTCCTTGCAAGAGACCATTTTCTTTGTTGAGCGTGGGGCAGGCCCATGCCTTGGTGGTCTCCCCGTCTCGATTTTTCAGAGTGCGAATTTTGCTTTTGCCAAATTTTCCTTCCACTTCTAATACCTCCAAGACCTTAAAGATCACTCTTGTTGGCAAGTCCTTCAATGTGAGGGTTTCCTGATTCTGGTCCTGTACTTTCTCCTGAATGGAAGTCGTCAACGAATCCATCGTGTACGAAAGTCATATTTCTTGTATTTACCCTATGCTCAATAGGAATGCCGTCCGTTTGCATTTGGCCCTCGGGGTTGGGGGTCCTATGCAGGATTTCCCCTTGAAAAGTGGGGATGGTGTAGAATTATCATTTTCCTAATACTTGTATTGCAGTGGAGCATCCAGTTAGTTTCCGCCAACCTGTAAACAAATGTATGATTCATGATTTGTCTAAATGATAACCGACTTTAAAATTCAAATTACTTTTATATTCCATAAACATACATACATACCATTACTGTAAGCACATTTAGTGCCTCAGTTCCATAATATAAAAACCATAAGTCAGTATAATCTAAATCATCTTTTTTAACTTCTGTAAGCTCTGAACCTTCCTTCTCGTTATGAATATGTTATTATATTTATAACACCCGTTTTATCACCATCACAGTTTTCTATAGACCTTAATTACTCCAAATATTGCGTGCATGGTGTTGTAAAATTAGGCTAAATTAGTCTATCTGTTTTATGTCTTTTTTCTTGAGTACTTTACAATATTCTAAATTTATAAGAACATTACTATGCCCTCGTACTTATTCGCGAAGAATAAACTTAGTGATGTCCTCTCAAGGTATTGGTGTTTTGATTTTTTTCCGGAGAGAACACGACTCAAAATTCCTGTTTTAAATTCCTACATACATTATATAATTAAGTCGATGAACTCTACTTTAAAAGTGGTATGGAAGTCCTAAAGCCAGCACTATGCATCCATAATATTTGTGAAATAATTCTTAAGTAGTGTAAATATCATGTTGAAAAATTAGCTTATTGATCCTTAACATTGGATTGGGTTTAACGCAGTATTTGGTCCACATTTTAACGTAGCGGTTGTCCAGATATGCATAATTGATAAATTATGCATACTGCACGATTCGGTAAATTTCGCTGCGAATTCGAACAGTTTAAGTCATAAACATATATATATATATATATATATATATATATAGAGAGAGAGAGAGAGAGAGAGAGATAAATATATTTACCTTCTAAACAAATAAGTTCATAGTACATGTAATAGCCTCAGTTTTCCAGGGCTTTGCTGTTCTCACATATTCATAGTATTGTAAATATATATATATAGTTGTTATCTATGGTGTGTCATAATATGTGGCCAACTATATTTATGGTATAATTGAATAATTGATTGATGAATTTCACAAGTTTTACATTTATATAACAGTTTATATATATTAGTATTAATAATGACTGTTTTATGATATCTATATAGCTTAAAGTATATTCAAACTGGTGTACATTTAACTGTCGTCAAATACTACCAATGCTACTTTCAAAAACAAAACAAAAAATGACAATATAAGGGAATATTTGTTTGGATAGGGGGAAGATTTTCGGTATTCAGAGTCACATTCAACACTCCTTCTTTTTCCAAACAATGTTTTTAGATACCTAATCTATCGCTTTGAACAATAAATTGGTAAATATGAAGATATATCTTCCAGATCTGACATATATTACGATTTAACAGTGAACTTTGGACAAATCTGAAATGTTGCAATTCCCAATTTTCATCAATTTCGGGCAAAATATTGAGTTTAAGTCAACAAATATCTATTAAATACGAAATCAAAATAATTCATGCAACATTGTCATATACAACACACATTTTGGATGTTCTGGTTATTTTTTTTTTGTGAATATACATACAAAATTGTCAATTTTAGAGTACATTTCTTGGGATAGGAGTAAGTTTTATGGATTAAGGAAGTTTATATTACTTCAAAATTGCTGTAATTTGAACTAGTTGTAAAGAAGATATATACTTTCATTTTATACCCACTTTTGATAAGATGAGGCAAAAAAGAAACGGACAATATTCAACGATCTGCTTTATTTGTCTATTTAAAAGTGATAATTTGGTCATTCAAAACATATTTACATCATGTTAACGTTTTTAATTTCTAAAACAGGTCATTAAAAGACTAAAGATAATTGCAAGAATTATGAAATGAAAAACACACTGAGTTCTTTAGACCATTGAACTTACACAATTTCGAGAAAAATCTTAAAATTTGCGTCAACATATAGAATTGTTGGGGGTAAGGGTTCAAATGTTTATAACGTATTGGGTAAAGAAATGATTCTTATGTTGTATATTTGTAAAGTATTTACCATAGACCATCATTTATACCACTTTTGCATAACTGAGAGGTACCAATCAACAATTTGAAGCAACTGAAAGAAAAACTTTAGTCAAAAAAGAAGTTTTCCCAAATTTCGTTGGGTGGGTCTAAAAATGGGGGCCTGTTCCAACATTGCATGCTGGTTATGTTCATGTTTACATTTTTTTTATTTTAAAGAGGGTTTGTAAGCGGAATTGAAAATGTGGATTGAGGTCTAAATGATAACCGACTTTAAAATTCAAATTACTTTTATATTCCATAAACATACATAACTTGACTGTAAGCACATTTCGTGCCTCAGTTCCGTAATATAAAACCCATAAGTCAGTATAATCTAAATCATCTCTATTAACTTCTGTAAGCCCTGAACCTTCCTTCTCGTTATGAATATGTAATTATATTTATAACACCCGTTTTATCACCTTCACAGTTTTCTATAGACCTTAATTACTCCAAATATTGCGTGCATTGGTGAAGTCAAATTAGGCTAAATTAGGTTCATAAGTTGAGGGATGCACGGGGCTATTCCAGCCCATGGACTACATATATGGCTGTTTAGAATCAGAGTAACAAGAACAGTAGACGTTTCAGTTAACCTAGAGGGGGCTTTCCATGATTCTTGTCGCGGAAAGAGATTAAACATTTCACGTTATGGCACATTTCACTTCGAATTCGAACAGCTTAAGTCATATACATGTATGTACAGAGATATATAGATATATTTAAGTTCTAAACAAATGTGTTAATGAAATGCGCATATGTAGAAACTAAATTCACAATAACTTCGGTATTTAGTTAATTGTTACCACTGGGTCGATGCCTCTGCTGTTGGACTGTTAGTCCTCGAGGGTATTCACCACCCCAGTAGTCAGTACCTCGGCGCTGACCGGAAAGCCGATTCTATTCGGAACCTTGCAATATCTAAATTTTTGTAAATTTCGTTGAAAACTAAGGAGTATCTACCTCATGCAAATCTCTGTTCTTAGTTGAATTTGGCTTAACATTTAGATTATATTGGTTATTTGTTCTCTATCACTACTTTAACACCTTTGAATTTATGGTCTTCCAAACGTTTAGAATTTATCTGCAATGAGGAGACATAAGTTGTCGAAATGCACATTTGGATAAGCTAAATTTTCAGTTATTTTTACCACTTGGTCGATGCCTCTGCTGGTGTACTGTTAGTCACCGAGGGTATTCAACAGCCGATTCTATTTGGAACCTTGCAATATCTAAATTTTTTAAACTTCGCTGAAAACTAAGGAGTGTCTCCCTCGTGCAAAGCTGTCCACAACTGATTTTTGCTTTACATTTAGATCATATTGGGCATGCGTTCTCTATCAGTATTTTAATACTTTTGAATTTATGGTCTTCTAAACGTTTAGATTTTATCTGCACTGAAGAGAAATAAGTTGTCGAAATGCGCATATGCAAAAACTAAATTTACAGTAACTTCGGTTTGTAGTTATTCAATGGTAGTAGCCTTTGTTTCCCAGGGCTTTGCTATTTTCATATTTCTATAGTATTGTATCTATGTTGTTATCTATGATGTGTCATAATCTACTGCCGCCAA
Source organism: Modiolus philippinarum (assembly GCA_002080025.1). NCBI lineage: Eukaryota > Metazoa > Mollusca > Bivalvia > Mytilida > Modiolidae > Modiolus > Modiolus philippinarum. The sequence goes on along the minus strand of MJUU01010568.1, from coordinate 83,536 downwards.
CTATATATTTTTAAGTTTTACATTTCTAATACAGTTAATATATATATTTAGTATTCACATTAACAGTCATATGATATCTATAGTTTAAAGTAAATTGATTTTTTTTTAACTGTGGTCAAATACTGCCATTGATAGTGTGTTTTTCTATCATCTCATCTAAGATAATGTGATGATTTTGGGTACATGATTTAAATTACAAGTGAATTCTATGTAGATTTAGATAACGGCAATGCGACGATGTTGATTACACTTTGATTACAAGGTGGAAATTAAGTCATTACGGCTATGTGCCGGCGGTCACGTATGCATATAGCCTGCTTTCCCTCTAGGTTGGTTGAAATGTTAAAACATAGGAACGTCCATGTGGACGAGTCTATGTAATGTACGGCCACCAATCGTGCTAAATCATATCCAAATGATATGAAAACAATTTCGTTAGCGGTACTTCCGGATATGCGTTGCCGGTACTTTTTCTCTGCACCTCGAAGGTATATCGTCTTTATTTTCTACATTATCGGACTATTATTTAAAAAAGGCGAATGTCATTCGATGTGTTCTCATGGTTTCTACCTTAACTGAAAACTACTGCAACAATTTCAGTGTGATACGGACGCTAGAACCTTTATTCTGAGATAAGCCTCGTTTAAAACACTGGGAACGGACGAAATAATGCCTTGAAATCAATGGTTGGACTACATTGATGAACTTTAGTTGAATAAACATGTTTTAATAGTCTACAAAAACAAACATTCAAGTGTTCGTTTATCTTAAAACAGTAAATTACATGAAATCTACGTAAAATACACATATTCTGAGTTAGCGGTACCAGATAAGAGTTAGCGGTATCGAGTATGAGTTAGATTACCAGCGGAAATACGTAGGCGGGTGTCTGTCATATATAAGATTGTTTCCGTTTGTACTATCAATCCACATTTTTATCGAAGTTTTTAACAGCACATGACCATAATATTCAAGGACAGAAGTCGTACGAGCTTTTGTCGTATGAAATTTAATAGAAATGTCAAGCGATTTAATCTATGACTTAGCATTTAGTCATTTTGGACAGAAAGACATTTTTTAGGTTTAACCTTCTACATGTTTTGCTATTTAGACACTGAAAAATTAGAGTATAAATTAATTCTTAATCAATGGTAAAAACCGATTGCTTTATGAAATGAAGGTATTTTTATTTCAAGTTTTATTATGGATATCAATAAAAGGAAACGGCAAATTTTTAAAGTCTCTGGTACAGCAAGGCAGCGTTGTATGTTAATATTGCAGTCTTATAATCTGATATGACAACAAAATCTTGGAAATAACCTAGACATCATTCATGAACTCTGATGTGAAGTGCATTAAAACCGGTGAACAACATGGATCAATTTCCCGGTTTACAACAGGGGTCAGTTTTTGGACATTTGTTATTTATAATATGTGTCAAAGATTTGCCTTTACACTTTTTTTATTTCAATACTTCTTGATATTTAATTTTATTTTATCCCAAACCATATATACAAAATATATATTAATTTTTATAACTTACCTCGTTTTAATTATTGTTGTGCAATGTTGGGAAATTGTCAATCTAATATACTAGTAAATGTAACTTTTTTTCTGATTTAAGGATTTTACTTAGCTTTTCAGCCCATTTTATTACAATTTTACCCAAATGCTCAATGATAATCAAAATGAAATAACATATAAGAATGAAATTAAAATTAGTTATACATTTTCTCTCGATCTGATGATTATTACTTTACATTTTGCATACATGATTAAGCTTCTTTCTATTATCTGAGCACCAATTTTTCATGTCAATATTTTTTATAGTTTAATATTGAAATCATTTACATAACTGCTTTTTCTATGTAAAGTAGAATCATCAGCAAAAGTCAAAAGAAAAATTTTCTATATCTAAAGGCAAAGTATTGACATATGACATAAATAACGAATTGGTTCCATGTGTTATACCAGTTTTAATGCACCTCGCGTCAGATTTCAGGAATAAGGTATAGCTTATTCCTGAAATTCCTTATTATCCTGTTTTTTTGTAATAGCTTATTTCTCGGAGTGTTTTATTTCTAAAGACAAATAATTGACATATAATACATCAAAGGCCCAGAATTGACCCCTCACTGTACACCGGTATACATGCACTTCGCACCAGCGTCACGATGTCCATGTTATTTCTCTGTGTTTCTATAACAGATTATAAGAGTGTTATATAGGTATGCCACGCTTCTTTGTATTGTACAAGAAATGTGGAATTTTTTCCTTTTCCCTCTCTAGATACTCATAATAAAACCTGAAATAAAATTTTCATCACATAAAGTAAACGGCGACCATTGATTAACAAAATATTATACATTTGTATTTCTAAACAATTTCTCAGTGTCAAATTGACAAAACATGTAAACAGTGGAACTGAAAAATGTCGTATCTTTGCAAAATAAGGAAATGCAAAGTCAATTAGTAAGTCGTTATACAAGGCTAGTCTTGAATAAAAACTACTTTTTAATAAGTGTTTTTTCAATTTAAGGTTCGTAAGACTTTTTTCTTGCATATGGTGATGCGTAAAAAGTAGTACAAACGAAAACAATCTTATGACACTAACCCGCGTATATATTTCCACTTGTTAGCTAACTCATACTCGATACCACTAACCCATATCTGGTACCGTTAACTCAGAAAATGTGTATTTTTCAGAGATTTTATGTAACATACTGTTTTGAGATAAACGAAAGTTTGTGTGTTTGTTCTTATAGACTATTAAAACACATTTATTAAACTTAAGTTCATCAATGTAGTCTAACTATTGAGTTCGAGGCATTATTTCATATATCCCAGTGTTTTTAACGAGGCTTATCTCAGAATAAAAGTTCTAGCGTCAGTATCACACTGAAATTGTTGCAGTAGTTTTCAGTTAAGATAGGAACCATGAGAACACATCGAATGACATTCGCTTTTTTTAAATAATAGTCCGATAATGTAGAAAATAAAGACGATTTACCTTCGAGGTGCAGAGAAAAAGTACCGGCAACGCATATCCGGAAATACCGCTAACGAAATTGTTTTCATATCATTTGGATATGATTTAGCGCGATTGGTGGCCGTGTAATGAATAAAGTATAAATATCCGAGATTAATTCAGTCAGCATCGGACTTGTTGAAGGAAGACCAGATGTTCTCCACGAGAGAGAGAGAGTAAGTGTATAGGTCGAAAGGTAAAACTCTACACGGGACTAGATATGCCAGTCTAAAATTGTTGACTTGTCACAGCAAAGAAATGATATAATTTTTTTGTATAGTATTGTATGTAACATACATTATATTGTGATTACGGAGGATTTGCACAAAGCTGGTAATTTGATTAGTTAAGACGCAGAAAAAGATACAGTGGTTCATACGATGCATACATAGATGTAAGATATGAATGCATTTCTTTATTTCTGAATATGATAGCACGAAGGATAAAGTAATTTTATTACTTATTTGTATAATAGTATTAAAGTGGTTCGGGGGACTAAGCAAATCCATCAGAATTTTTCAATAGTTTGCACAATTGAACTTCAAAAATTGAACTTCCAAAAAAAAAATAACAAATTTGGGTCACGGACCATATAAGCTCACAGTCTTTCACCGAAAATGGAGAATTTTTAGTTGAAATGTTAAGGAAAATTATCATTTTTTACAAATTATTCAAGTTACATCCATGAGAATTTTGAGTAATTTTATATATTGCTAGCTCATGCATTGAACTTTCTAAAAACGAAGAGAAAATGAAGTCACGGACCTTATTATGTAATTATTTCACAAAATCAAAATTTTCATAGTGATTTCATTGTGAAATATTTTTTGAAATGACCTCCCTTGTTTAAATTTTCATTTCAAAGAATTTTACAGTATAAACACTATTCTGAATTTTTCGTCTAAAATGAATGATAGACTAAGAAAAATATGCCAATTATTTGTGTTTTAAGCGAAATATTTCAAAGATTTGTCCAAATTTTAAATGCTTGTATATTTCTTTAATAAAAAATACCTATCAAAGCATGAAACATGAATTTAACAAAATGGCGGAACCTTAAATCTTGTCAAAATTATCTGCATTTTCTCTTATAAAACCGTACTAAGTATTTCCTATAAAATACAAAATACAAACAATAAAGCAATGACAGGACACATTTATTGTTGCCAAAGTTTCTGGAAAAACAGTTGCTTTGTCCTTAAATAATGATAAAACACTATTTTATTACCCTGTAACTATCATGACATTCATTGATGTACAACTGTTATTTGATTTGAAAAAAAAACAAAAAGATAAAAATAGGAGGAGGAGTGAACTTACTATGAGGTTTGAGCAAAGCTCATTGTTGAAGGCCTCATGGTGACTTCAAGAAAAAGAACAAAAATAAAAACGTTGTACCTTTGCTTGTTTTTACGAAATGGCCATACAGCTCATTAAAATTATTGCAGTTGGGGTTAACATATGTGTTATGGTCTCATGTTCATTTACTCCATATCCTTTCGTAAAATATGTATTTGTAGAGACTTTGTCTCATGTGCATGTACTCCATATCCTTTCATTCACCATGGAAATATGAATTCCTTTGTGATGGAACTTTATGGTTTTTTTTTCTGTAGAGAATCTACACATTTTTTAGATAAAAGATAAAACAATTATGCAGATATTGAAAGGCAAGCATGTTTCATTTAAACGTGTGCTTTTGTTACACTTTGAAGTGTTTCTGAAAATTGAATCTGCATACAAAATGACACTTTAAAGGGAAAACTAGTTATGACCTTGAAATTTTCAAACAGCACTGAACTGTTCGATTTCCTGAAGTCAAAGTCAAAATTGTTATTTTGTTATTATTATCAAGATAACAACAAAATGCAGATTTTTAATCCTACTCAATCCGTTCGATTCAAACCTCTCTCAACATATACGTGTACTTCAATAGCAGGAAATTTAGCATCCAATCCCCCCTTGACATTTCATGAAAAACGCACAGCTTGCTATATTTGATTACCTGAAGTAAACTATTCTGTGGAATTAAGTACGTGGGAGAAACTGGTCGTCCTTTTAAAACGACGTACCCATGAGAATTTGTATCGTATCCATTTTCCAAAAAAAATTATGTCTTATATGTACCAACAATGCCCAATTTATAATCATGATAGAAAGTATATCAAAATACAACCGCGCAAAATTGTAGAAAAATCCCCTGATAAATCAAAGTTTTTCGTTTGTTTATTATACTATAGGGAAACTGGATAAAGAAACATGAGGTTTATGTACCACTAAATCGGTTTAACCGTAACGCTTGCATTTGCCAGTACTGTGTACCATGCCGGCTGTACCAAGTTTTGATTGTTTTGGTCTTTTGCCTCTCAGTTGTGCTTTTGATGTGTAGTTTTCTTGTCAATTGTGGCTGGCGATTGTAATTTTCAATCACTCAGAGTGTTTTCCGCTATCCCTTTTTATTTAATTAATGGAGATATTTTGGGTACTTAACTTATGTAGTCCAAAATTAGAATAAAAATGAAATGTCAGCGATCATCTGTTTCTGTTATCGAGCTTGGAAATGTGCAAAATTCGTAGTTTTCAGCGAAATTTATAAAGAATAAGAATTTTGTTTAGCTTTCATATCATATTTCTAACAGATAAATTTTTCTGAATTTTTTATATAAAAGAGAGATACTTTAAGCTATCTGTTGACCTGAAGAAAAAATCTATATGATTAACAAAGATACTGTTTGTGTGTTAATATAGGCAGAGAAATTATTTGTGGCATTTTCTTGTGTTTGTTATTTTTACTATGGTGTCACAATAAAATAGCCGATGAAGCAATATACTGGTTTGAAAATAAAGTCAAATTCGCATCCGACTATAGTGTTCGCAATACTCGTCAATCGAATGTACCGTATATAAATTTCGATCTACCTAAGCAATCATATTGACACATGTGGGGAGTCAAAGAAACTAGCAGGTTTTAATGATCTTATAATTAAGCAATAACAGTACATTATTTGAATACCCGATTGCGTCAGATTTGATGGTCAAAATACAGTTTACATGCCACGCGTAGCGGAACGTAAACAATTGACGCCCTCGGGTATTCTAATAATGTACTGTTATTGCGATTCTAATGCAATTTTATGGAGTCAGATTAATATAAGCGTTACGCTTGTTTCTGAATCCTTATGTTTATGTTATTCATAATGTATATGTATTTGTATGTTTCTTTAATGAAATATTGTTTATGTTTTATAGTTTGAACCACTGTATTTGCAACTTTACAAGGAACCAGATTTAACCGTCTATGTTCCAGGTGTGTAGATGGTTGAATTGACGGTCGGTTTTGATCAATCAAAACCTTCGTTATATAATTGATGCATTAGAATGTTCATTATAGAAAAGTTTGGATCGCTTGATTTCTAATTTGAGATTTCCGAGAATTATATATATATATAAATACCAAAGTTACTGTTAATTTAGTTTCCGCCTATGTGTATTTCGACAACTTATGTCTCTTCAGTGCACATCAAATCCATTTGGATATCCATATACCGAAACATGTGTATAAGATGTGTAAAAACAAATTATCAATAGTATTAGGCCATCAGCTGCAATCACCTTCCGTGCACCCCCTTCCCGTCTAGACTGATTTTTTCAGTCCTCCCATGTCCCCTCTTCAAAATACAACATGAACATAACCCGACCTGCACGCAAAGATAGAATGGAGCCACTTTTAAAGCACGCCACTTAAAATTCTTATATTTTCGTTTTCACTGAAATATCAACTTTTTAGTTCTTGAATTTTCTATAGATGGATGAAATTTACAGAAATTTGGTAGCAAATGAAAGCTGAATTCATAATCTTTACAATGAAAATAAGTTTAGGCATTTTATGCCTTTTGTATGGTGGGACACAAAAAAAATATTACGCGCTGCAAAAAATGAGGAAAGTAAAGAATTTTTGGCTTTTAATTCCTTTTAGATGTACATCTTCAGTAGTATTCTGTACTTTTTGTACCCAACTTATCAGTTCTGACACAAGGTTGAAAACTAACACAATTAAAGTCCAAAGATTTCTATTTTTACGTAATCATTTTCGAAAAATGGGAATTTTCAGAATTTTCAATATTTTCAATATTTCGACTATTTAATGTAAGAATCGTAAAAATCTGAATATATATCTCTATATTGCCTATGCAATAATGTTAAATGATGCGTAAGCAACAAATTGATGCCAAAATAGTTTGTTTCAATCGTCTTTTAGGTTCAAAAATTTGGAAATAAGCACCCCTTCCCCCTAAAAATTAAGGAAAAATTCTATATATCCATACTTTTAATGCTAAAATATAATGTTTTATTGAAATTTGGGTAAAGAGTTTAGAGTTCACTATATCTGATATACAGGGGACCTTATTAGTAGAATTTAACTGTCAAAGTAAGCTATATTTGGCTTTTCTAGACAAAAATGTGCACAAAATGGGAAATTTCAGTTTTATAGAATTTCCACTGCTTTTTTGTTGATATGAAGATTTCTTATAGAATTTATGTGTTACCTTGAAATATGGGTGTGGTATCATTTGAGTATACCTGACCTTTAATTGGAACACGTTTTTAAACATTGGAGACAAATTGTGGACCCACGAAATGCAAAATTTTAACCCCTCCCTGTAGGCTATGGCGTAAATCACTTTCCGTGCAACAAAAACGCCCCACCCCCACCACACAAACACACTTCTGATCCAGACCGATTTTTTCAGTCCTTTTATATCCGCTTTTCAAAACAGAACATGTTAACATGAATAACATGCACGCATAAACAGTATCGGGCCACTGTTATAGTACATCACACAGAATTCTTGTATTTTCGTTTTAACCTAAATTTCATTTTTTAAGCTTCATAATTTTCTGAAGATAAGTTAGATGTACTGAAATTAGGTACGAGATTAAAGCTAATTCAATATTCTTTATAATGAACAAAAGTTTGGCCATTTTACGCCATTTTAATGATCTGGCAATACAAAAAATGTACCCCTACTCCTGCTAAAAATGCGAAAATGGCTTTTTTTACAAACTGTCAATTACTTCAAGATAAGTAATTTGATATAGTTTTTATGCTCACTTTATCATTTATACAATGTTGGAAAGTAAGACCATCAACTGCAATAAAATTTTGATTTTCGGTCAGGTTTTGAAAATGGAAATTTTCGGAATTTTAAATATTTTCACAAATTTTACTTTCTGACTTTTGGATCGTTCAAATTTGAATATATATTTAATAAATGCCAAATTGAATGTATTGATGATAAATGATATGTTAGCAACAAATTGTTTTTTAAAAAAATAGCTTCAGATTTACTGTGGGTTCCCCCCCCCCCCTTAAAATAAAGGGTAATTTAAAATGTTCAGTCTTTAAATGATAAAAAGGTTATGTCTAATGCAAATTCGTAATGGTATTTAACTATAGCTGACATGCGGTAAACCATTTAAGTAGATTTGAACATTTTAAGAAGTCTTTCTTTGATCTTTTTCCCCGAAATTTTATGCATAGTGGGAATTTGGGAATTTTCCCTGTTTTTATTTAATTTTTTTATTTATTTTTTTTATATTTTTATTTTATTCTATTTATTTTTTTTTTTAGAATTATTGCTGTTTTGACTTAGAGATGTAGATACTTCATGAATTTGATTTGTAACTTTGAAGAGATTGATTAAATATCGTTTCATTGTATTTTAAGATATAAGATAGTATGCTGTCGACATTTAAGCCTCACTACACTCTCATAAATTGCAAACATATTACCCCTTCCCACAAATATTCAACACAATTTATTTCATGTTATTGATTCTGAAAAACTTAACCATTGTATAAAGGTCTAATGACATCATTGTCAAACACCAAATTACACGTTCTGTACATATATATATACAAAGAGAGGTATATTTGGGGATTTTTAAGTCAAATTTTGTTGGGGTACTGGTAAGATTTTCGGTATTAAGGGTCACATTGGACACTCCTTGTTTTTCTAAACAGTGTTTAAAGATAACTTAAGTATCGGTTAGAACAATAAATTGGCATATCTGCAGATAAATCCTCCAGATTTTCCACGTATAGTGATTTAAAAGTGAATTATGGGCGAATCTGAAATGCTGAAAATTTCCATTTGTCATCAGTTTTGGACAAAGTATTGAGTTTAAGCTGACAAGTGGGATTTAAAATATCAAATCATGATAGAATTCATGACACATTCTTATATGCAATGCAGATTTTGCGTGTTTTGGTTCATTTTTTCCCCAAAATAGACAAGAAATTGACGATTGTAGGGATAATTTGTTAGGGTAGGGGTAAGATTTTAAGTATTTAGAGACACATTATAACCTCCTTGTTTTTCTAAACAATGTTTTAAGACAACTAATGTGTCGCTTAGAACAACTTATTGGCATATCTGCAGATATATTCTATAGATTTTACATATATTGCGATTTAAGAGTGAACTTTGGACAAATCTGAAATGTTTAAAATTCCAATTTTTCATCAATTTTGAGCAAAATATTGAGTTTTAGTCATCAAATGGCTGTTAAAATACCAAATCATAATAACATTCATGAAACATTGTCATCTACAAGACACATTTTGCATGTTGTGGTTGTTTTATGCGAACATGGGAAAAAATGACAGTGCTAGGGAAAATGTGTTGGGGTAGGGGTAAGATTTTCGATATTCACAGTCAATTTAAATACTCCTTGATTTTCAAAACAGTGTATTGAGACAATTAATATATCGCGTAGAACAATTAATTGGCATATGTTCAGATATATCCTCCATATTTTTCATATATATCGATTTAACAGTGAACTTTAGACTAATCTGTAATGTGGAAAATTCCCATTTTTCATCAATTTCGGGTAAAATATTGAGTTCAAGTCAACAAATCGCTGTTAAATTCAAAATCATGATACAAGTCAGGCAATATTGTCGTATACAACACGAATTTGGCGTGTTATTGTTTTTTTATCCGAACATAGACAAAAAATTGACAATTTTGGAGTAAATTTGTTGGGGTAACTTTTATGATATATGATGTTTATATTACCTAAAAATGTCCATTAGTTGTAATAGTTGTAAACCAAATATCATAAGCTTTCATTTGATATCCAATTTAAATGATATTTGTTTACTAAAAATAATATTGGGCAAAAGAAAGACAAAACTTAGTCAAAAACGAAAATATTCAAAGATTCATTTATTTGGTCTATTTAGAAATAAAATTTTGGTCATCAAAAATATGTTAACATTTTGTTAACATGTTTAAATTCAAGATAATAGATTGAAAATTCAAAAAAATCATAATTAGGAATGAGATGCACTTCGGTGTTCTATAGACCATCAAACTTACGCAATTTCAATGAAAATATCAAAATTTTCGTCAATCTTTCATAGGGGTAGGGATACATTTTATAGCCTTATTGAACGTATTGGGTATATAAATTGTAAAAAGGGTTCTTTGTAAAGCTCAGACAATCAACAATCGTTTGATACAGCGTTTTTTTAACTTGGAAGCATTTGGGCAACTGAAAGAAAATCTTGAAAGAAAATCGAAATTTCCCTATATTTCGGTAGGTGGGTCTAAAAATGGGCCCTGTACCAACACTGCGTGCAGGTTATGCCCACGTTAACATGTTTTATTTTGAAGACGGGGTGTAAGCGGACTTAAGTTATTGTTTATTTAGTTTCAGAAAAAACTATCTCATTATCTCAGTTTTCGCAAGTTTATTAGATATAATAGTGACAAAGGATTTTAGTGTTAGAGATTTTTTCAGACTTCCGTACTTTTTGCACCTAAAATTGTGTTTGCTTACTTTAATTTGAAACATTCTTTCCAAAATTTTCCCCCATCTAGCTTATTGCCTGTTGGATGATTATTTGCAGAATCAGACTTTTCAATCTCACTGAGTAAGATAGATGTAAATAATTGAAATGATCTTTTGCCCATTTTTAGATCTAAATGGATGGCAAAGTCATGATGACATGGCTACGTATATTCAATAAGTAATTGTTGAAGTGACAAGAGCAAAAAATCTAACTTTATTAAAATATCTAAAATCACCTTTTTTTATGTTTCGGCCAAGTGAACAAATCTTGAAGCAATAAATACGTTCACCACTAATCCAAAATTAATAAACATGCAAGGATATGGAGTAAATGCACATAAGACAAAGTCTCTACAGATATATGGTAAAACAAAGCAATGGAACAACGCTTTATTGTTGTTTTTCATATTGAAGTCATCATGAGGCCTTCAACAATGAGCTTTGCTCATATCATATGATTATTTCAAGACGACCCCTAGCATAGGTTTGAGTGGATTTCATTGCTAATAGTCGAACGATGAAACAAATTAATTGGCAAAATGTTCTTACATGTGCTGTCAGCTGTTGCACTTCAAAAAGACTTATAGAAGACAATTACAACATATAAACAACCGCGGGGCAGTCATCCAGTCAATTGCAAGAAAACCTAGCATAAAAAGAATGAGATGTGGGCACTTTAAACCGAATGGTAAGAATAAGATTTGGAAAAAAATAATAAAATGCCAAAATTTGAAAGTATGAAAGTGTATCCAAATTGAAAAATCTCTCTAGAACAAGTACACCATAACTGAAATATTTATATGACAATGTATATGTTATTTAGCTATACTTCAAATACCCTTTGAAGAGTGTATATTTCATTACTTGATATTTAAAGTTACACCATCAAAAAGTTAATTGAGATGGCAAGTATGGAGTTTGAAGGTATGTCCATTTTCAGTTTTTATTTTTTACTTTTATTTTTTATGCATGCAAATTAACTTTATCAGGAAGTGCACGTAATGTTAATTAGAACTTCTATTTCATATGTTCTTCTTGTGAGTTAAAATAAAAAAACCGTGTGTTTCAATTTTCACTTTTAAACCGTCATAACTTTTGTTTACGTTCATTAAATTCTTAGTTTGGTAGTATTTTTAAAGAAATTATCCCTTAACAATAACCTCGATATTTGATTTAAGAGGATTAAATAATTTTCTTACCAACTCTTTTGTCAATGCAGATTAATTTCTCTGATTTACAACTGGCCATTGTATTTATGAAAAATGGCTGTGTTGAAACAAATTATTCTCAAAATCAAAATCGCTCTTCAGAGATTTAAATTGGATCAAAAAGGTGATGAGCATATAATCAGTTCTGGGGTCTTTGTCGTGCTTTCTGATTATTCAGAAATGTAACTGTCTGATATACTCTTTTTAGTTTTACATCTGTACACCTAATTAAAAAACCCTCCTGTACGTTTACAAAACATGAACTTCGTGGAAATGCAGGAGGGATAGATATTCAAGAATCCAAATACGTTAAAATATTATGTTTGGAAATTATATAAACAGGTACACATTTACTCCCCGACTGATAAAACAGGGTTCGCCAACAAGGTAGTGTCCCTGGTTATGCGTATTTGAAATATTATATCCCAAATAAAACCAGTAGCAAGAAAGAAGCGGGAGGGGGCAGATTCAAACTATATCGATTCTATTACCCTCAATTTCGTATTTTGCTTTAGCTTTGTATTTCATAGTTGGCATACATAGTGACAATATTTAATCACCTTTGGATTCCAGTAATTTTCTAGTTATGATTCGGGTGCAAGGTTTGGACACCCAGTCGCATGTATTAGAGATTGATGAAATTTAAAAGTGTCTAAATTCTTTTTTTTTTCTTTCAGTACATTTTACTTTTTAGTAGAAATAGTATTTTTTTTTCAGATTGTCAATTTTGTACAAAAATCACCTGCGACATTTAATGACGTCAATAAAATATATACATGCAGTATAAAGTTTGGTATTGTATATGGTTTACAACATATGCAGTATGTTTTACTGCTAATTCCATCATTTTTATAGTTTTATATTAGTTTTAGGTTTAAGATGCATACTAAAAATCTTACATTTAATTACATCATCACATGCGCAATTGAAAATAATTTTATCCATTAATGGTAGTTAATTGTAAAATTTGAGACTATAAAAAATACAAACGATGCAATGTGCAAAAAAGTATATTTCACCCAATAAGTAAAACTGACAGGTTAAACTGATATTCTAATGGAAATTAAGAAGGGTTTATTGTTGATCATGGCCTAGAGACACAAAATACTTATTGGAAAGGTTTTATTATGTCATTACAGGTAAATAAACATGAGTCAGCAGTTGTATTTTATCGAGTTTTATTCTTATTTAATTTTTTTTATTTTTAAAATGGAAAAAATACGAAATACTAATAGGGCCATGAAGATATTTTATCCTGATTATGAGAATAGGTTGTGGGGAAACTCCAAATAACTATTTCATAATAACGAAAAAAATATCTCGCAATTAAGCGATACATTACACCTTATCTCGTAATTACGAGAAAACGTTTTCGTGATTACGAGATAATTATCTCGTAACTATGATTAAAATAATGTCAAATATACCGTAATACGGAAGCGTATATGTGCCACTACTTGATGAGTTTGAATTTGCAAACAAGTGGAAAAAATACGTGTTGGGGAGTTACGGGAGCGTATATGTGCCACTACTTGATGAGTTTGAACTGTGCAAACACGTGGAAAAAATACGTGTTGGGGTGTTATAACATGACATCGCGAGTTCAAAATTTCGAATAAGTGAGTTGCATTAGAGTATTGCGAGATTATCTTTGCATATTCCGGCAATTACTAAAGCACAAACACGAGAACAAAAAACGAGTTAGTCTGTTCTGAAAGTTATTCACCCATATTTAACTCATGTCACGAGAAATTAGATACATATTACTCTGTTCTTTTACACAATGGCACAAAATATACACGTTATTTTTTCATTTCAAAAACACGAACACGTGAGTGTTTTTACAAGTTTCGCTTATTAAAGTCATCAACGTTTTCAATCAATATTTGGCGCCAGTTTTAGACAAGCGAGAATGCAAGAAGAGCAGACAGCAAAAGGAGAGGTGAGTAGCTGAATAAAACAAAATAAATTATGTATGGGGCTTAAAAATCTACAAATCACGAATTCCCGGTAAAAAAAAAGACCCTTTCCCGAATCCCCGACAAATTCAGAACACTTATCTGAACTTATCAGACCAAAACTCAAATCCATGCGATTTGGGACCATTTTAAGAACGAAAACAAAACAAGATTTACTTTCCTTTGTAATGCACTTCTAATAAATATCTCTTGAAAACAACTATTGTAGTATAAACTGTGACATTGCATAATTATGAATGGTGATTTATTGAACAACGAAAGATAATTCTGGTTTATACTGAAAGACTTCAATTCCTGGAGAAAAAATGAGCTGATTCCCGGATCCCGCTTGATTTTAATCCCGAATTCCCTGTGAAAGAATGAGCAGATTCCCGGATCCCGCTTGATTTTAGTCTCGAATTCCCAGTAAAATATTTATCGTATCCCGAATTCCCGATAAAAAAAAATGCCCGATCCCGGCTTCCCGGAAAAGATCTTCCCGACCTTCTTTTTAGTAGCAGTTTTTTCATAGGGATGTGTCATATTAGGCTTGTAAAATATTATCAAAAGTAAGAAAACTTGGCTATTTCAAAAAAATTGTATAGTCAGATTGTTAACATTTTTAGCTCACAACTGAGCTTTTGGCATAACTTTGCGTCCGTTGCCGTAGTATGTCTGTCATTCGCCGTCCATCAACAATTTCAAAATTTTCTTCTGAAAATGCTGGGACAATTCTAACCAATTCTAACCACACTTGGTCTGAATCATCACCAGGATAAGCACTTTCAAAGTTACATTCGATTAGTAGCAATGTCAGTAAACGTTCGGTTGCGCTGTTTATGGGGAAGTTATGTGTTACTGGTTGAAAATACAATCATTACATCCGGTTTTAATTTCAGGTACAAGTTTATGTTAACAAACAGTAGCACACTAAGCGTATACTGATATATTGCTACGATTAGTTGGCCGGTGAAACAAGATGACCGCCAATGCCCATTGCTCAAAAAAGAACATGGCCGGAGTAAATTGCAGATTTTGGCCAATAACTCGAAAATCATTCCAGATATCAAAAAATCTGATGGAGTGAAAATGATCAGCATGATGAGATCTACAAAATGTACCTACCCTGCAATTTTGAAGAAAATCCAAAACCCGTCTCGGAATTATAGCTCCTTTCTGTAAAATGTTCAAATTTTTTTATGCCCCTGCGACAAAAAGTCGGGAGCATATTGTTTTACCCTTGTCCGTACGGATAGAGGGTACATTGTTTGTCCGTGTAACTCCTTCTACAGTTTTGATGTCAGGAAGTTTTTATTCTGCAAATCATTTGTACATTATATTAAAGATGTGCGTGTGGTAAAGATTTTGACTTTGGGGCATTTTTACAAAAATTCAGGTTGTTGAACTTAGTCATTTTGGACCCAATTTGGTAGCAAGTATACATGGTTTGTCCGTGCAACGCCTACAATTTTAATATCAGAAAGTTTTTATTTTGCAAATAATTTGTTCATATATTGAATATGTGCATGTGATAAGGATTTTGATTTTAGTGAATTTTTACAAAAATTCAGGTTGTTGAACTTAGTCATTTTTGGGCCCAATTTGGTAGTGCTCGAGGATACATGGTTTGTCCGCACAACTCCTCCTACAGTTTTAATGTCAGGAAACTTTTATTCTGCAAATTATTTGTACATATATTGAAGATGTACATGTTGTAAGGATTTTTATTTTTGTGCATTATTTGTACATATATTGAAAATATGCATGTAGTAATGATTTTGAACTTGGTAATTTTTGGACCCAATTTGGTAACAAGGGTACATGGTTTGTCCGCGCAACTTCTCCTACAGTTTTAATGTCAGGAAAATTTTATTATGCAGATCATTTGTACATATATTGTAGATGTGCATGTTGTAAGGTTTCTTTATTTTGGTTCACTTTTGCTAAAACATTAGGTTGTTGAACTTAGTCATTTTTGGCTGAATTGGAAACAATAGTGCATTGTTTGTTCGTGCAACTTCTCCTGTAGTTTTAATGTCAAGACGTTTTTCGTTTGCACATCATTTGTACCTATTAGAGATGTTTCACATATTGACGAAACAGAACCTAAACGTATGGGGACCAGTTATTGCACAAAAATTTAAAAACCTAAAATGAATTTAAAAATGTAAACACTTTCAATTACAGTGTTGTGATTCTTTAATTAAAAAGTTGTGTAGATTAAGCAGTTGAAAAATCTTCATTCTGAGCCATATTTTCTCTGTAAATCGCTACGTCTCTTTTCGTCGCTTTCGTGTGTACGTATGACTTACGAAAGAGACGAACAAAAGACATTCGAGTTGTCCTTCTTAAATTTAAAAATAGACTAGTCATAAATTTCTCATTTATTTCATTTGTAAAATAAATGTGGAGAAGTAACAGTCCATGCCACAGTACAAAGTTCAAGAAAAAAACTGGTGTTACATGCAGTACTTGATCCATAATACTACTAAACATTCATAATATGTGCTTTTTACACGGGGTTGGGGATCTTCATAAAATAAAAGCTAAGGATTTTTATCAGATCTATAAAATATAATCAAATACATTTTAACAATGCTAATTTTGTCAGTTTGATGAACAAATATAATCAGTTCATGTTAAGACTTCCTCTTGAACCATAGAATGTTTATCTACAATGCATTTTCCCTATATTTTTACAGTGTTTGTCATATTCATTTCAAATTTGATGGTGTAAAGTTAGATATAAACAGAATTATATATGGTATTATAAGGATCTTAACGTATGCTATTTTATTTTTGTTGTGACCTGCTCGCTGATCTTTCATGTATCTTTTTGGGGGGTTGGGGGGGTTGAGGGGGTCTCCTCTGGTGTAAAGCATGGCATATGATTTACTTGTTCTAGAACATATTCCGTATCTTGAACTGCGAACTGATTTCAAGCTTTTCCTTCTCCATTCCTACATTCATTTCTCTACTCAGTTTCATTATTGTTCTAATAATACACGTGACTTTGGAAACAATGGGGTTAAAATGTAGGGGTGGTATACTGATAACATTTTTTTTGTTTTTGTCATATTTTTGCGGGGGAAGTGTGGGGCGGACACATTTTATGAAAAAGCGTGAATTTCAAATTTGACACGTGCATGAAAAATGTGGAACTTCGAATTAATGTCATCGTAAGTGCAAATCTTTATTCGATTGCCCGAAACATGTAATATGCAATATTGTCAAAGGCCCCTTTCAAAAATACTCGAACATGTCTTGTTAAACAGAATTGCATGCACGTAAGCATTCTATTTCTTATTTCGAGTTTTTGTAATAATACATTGTATTTTTTTCAAAATTGTCTTATTTTATCAAGTAAAGGAAATGTCATTCAGCTCTTAGTTTCCTTACAGTGAGAAAGGTCAGCGGAAATATGTAGGGATATGTTTATTAAATTTGTCACTTTTAAGTTGAAACTGAGACAATATAAAGACTATTATTTCAAATTAAATGTATCCCCATTACAGAACAATAATATTTACGTTAGAAAACAAAAACAAAACAATTAATAAAGCAAATTCTGCAAAAAAAAATGAATAAAAAAAATGAAAATACAAATTTTAAAAAGTAAATAAATAAATGATTAAATACAGTTGGAAAAAACACGCCGTGCGAGATCCATTCAAAATATATCCTGATATGCCTACATTTAAGTTTCTTGAAAAAAATTAAATAATTCTTCTTGTTTTATTCTTGCCTTTTTCCTATGCACGGAATAACTCGTTGTCGACAGGTCATCGAGATTTCAGTGAATAGTGAACTGGTATGCAATAGTATCGCACAGGGAGGTTATTTGGTGATGGTACTTAATAGTGAAAAGAGAAACAAATATTTATTATAAAAGTAGATGTGCTATACCGTGTGCAATTTTGTTTCAAATCGAGATAGAAAGTAATAATGTTTTGTTGAAGTTTAGCGTTTCCTTTACGATTTATTCATTTCAATCTCCATTTATTAATACTTATTGTACAGGTAATCGCTGTTGATATTTTTTTGTATCCCAATACTTTGAAATATTTAAAACTGACAGTGTTTGTTGATTTCACGGACTTGGCAAGCTACCAGTGAGAGGGTGCACTCGACCGGTAACAGACGTTACAAGATTTTGATTTCTATGTTAATAATGCATAAGGTAACATGTGCAAGGCAAGGATGATATTTTGATAAGCTTGACAAACAAATGTAATTAATTACAGTCGTAGAAATAATCTATAAATAATATTGGAAATGAATAACATGAATTTTCAGCTAATGGTCCCTTTCGTGTCACCCAGGTTGTGGTTCGTCGTGATAGGTTTCTTTCGTCGGGTTACGTCGAGTTTCGTCAGAATGTGAAATATCTCTATTAGGGGTGTAACAATCCACCGGTGCACCGATGCATCACGATCCGGTAATCGATACCGTGCTTGAATTCACTATTCAAACCCGATCCCAAAAATATCATGTCCGTGTTTGGCGGGAAATGAGGAGGGTCGTTACATTCAAGTCCAAAAACATGCTTCCTGTGTTAACAATGGCGCAAATCATTGCCCCACGAGCAGTTATGGAATCGTTACACCCCAAGTACCTATATTGTAGATGTGCATGTGGCAAGGTTTTTGATTTTGGTGCATTTTGACGAAAAATAAAGGTTTGTTGAACTTAGTCGTTTTGGGGCTGCATTTGATAAAAAGAGTACATCTTAATTATACCCCCGCAAACAAAGTGTGGGTGCATATAGGAATCACCATGTCCGTCCGTCCGTCTGTCGGTCCGTCCATGTTCCTTGTCAGCACAACTCCTAAATGACTCAGAGGATTTGTAGTACATGTGACCACCTGAGGATGTGCATGAAGGAATTAGGTTGCTGTACAAAATTTGGAAGGGGAGATAGTTTTTAATATTGGTCCCTATGGGAAAATACTGTCAAAGATCTTCCTCTCTAAATTGGAACCAAATTTGGTTACAATGATCCTTAGATGGACCTGTTAAAAAATATGTGTGACAGGTCCTGGTTAAATTCAAGATGGCTGATAGAGGGGAACATAGTTTAACATTCGATCCTTTAGAAAAATGCATTGAAAGGTCTACTTCTCTTCTTAAAACCAAACTAGGTCACAAAAGACCTTTTGTGGACCCATTTAAAAGTTATGTTTGACAGGTCCTAGATCATCCTTGAATAAGAACATTTTTAAAATGCATGTGATAGGTATGGATCCTATGCCAGGTAGCTGCCAATGGGAAATGTTTAAGCACTAGGTTCCAGGTGAGCGATACAGGCTCTTGAGAGCCTCTTGTTTGACATCAAAATCCATTTCAAAGCAACTGTACGATGGGTCTGTATCACTAAGCTTTGCCATATTTGGTCTATTTCCGTATTTTGCAATTAGTTGGACTTTTTTTTCTATTATTATAATTTCATTTGGTGCTTAATTAGGTAAAAAATCTGTTACTAAGTTATCCTATGATTCAGCGCTAAACTGTCCACATGACCAGCGCTAAATTGTCCAATGCCGATCTCAGCACCTACATGTCATAGACAGATGATAATTATTGATTACATCATTAGTGAAACCAAATCTAAAACCAAATTACGTCAAATTGACTTATATTTCCGCATCAAGAATTTCGCTAAATTTTCACTTTAGGTCCATATATCCACTATATTTTAACAAAAATTAGGATTAAGGAATATACTTTGATGAAGAATTGTTGCATATATAGTCTTTAGATGCGCAGTAGCTTTTCTGAACTTTATCATGTTCATTACAGTTCGAACTTTGGTAAATTTCCTGAAAATGGCACAGACTTACAATTTTTGAAGTTTTTTTGCATACAATCAAATATTTTAGCCATTTTTTTCATATAAGATGAAATAAAGTTCATCTTTTGGAAGATTTCCTGAAACTCATTACAAACAATTTTTGTGTCGCCTGCAGTAAGCAGGCAGAGTCGACACATAGGTATATATCACTATGTTGTCTTGCGTCGTCGTCGTCATCTGACGGTGTGTTAATCCGCAACTCCTCCTACACCGTAAGTCAGATTTCGACAAAATTTACAGGATATCTTATTCATAAGACCTTGTTGTACACCTTATGAGGCACACCAAGCACAAAATGGCTCATTTGATCTGTTGCTTTGTTAATCCGTAACTCCTCCTTAACCGTAACTCAGGGGTGGTGTTCTCAAAAGTATCCTAAGATTCGTCCTAAGTCATATCTTATGACCAAGTTTAGGATGGACTTAGGATCCTCTTACGACATTCTTAAGTTGTGTCTCGAAGCTATCTCAGAGGCATCTTATGTTAGGACGTCCTTAACATATCTTAAGTTTAATATTTTAATTTTCTATACTAAGTTTTTACAAAATAATGTTCAAAGACAAAAAACATTTTATTAAATTGTTAACCAGTTTTGTCTACTAACATGTATATAATGAAGCGTACGATTTCAAGTCTAAATGTAAAATGTTATAGAAAAGACATTTTAATTTACAGTTGTTTTGAAATGACAACAATACGCATCAAATAGTAGTAGTTTCGTGAACACTGAGTTCAAAGTTTAAAATCGTGCAACGTTTCTTTACAGATACGTGTTTATTGATGCGTTCGTATTGATTCATGTTCATCTTTAAGAAAAATATTGAACATAAGGCGAAATATAAGGTTAGGATTCAGATAGAATGATCTTAAGACACCTAATTAGGTGTCCTAAACTTAGGACGAAAAATGCGAAATATCATAAGTTTGGAGAGCTTCGAGAACACGACTTAGAACAAAGACGTGCCATAAGATTTTCTTAGGACATGTCTTATCCCTAAGATAGCTTCGAGAACACCATCCCTGGTTTACAAAGTTTTAAACAACCACAAATTTATAAGGAATGTCTCGTGTTTTCCGCCATTAGTTGTTATATGCCCGTTTTTGTCTCGCCTTCGACGAAAGTTGCGAAGGCGAGACATGGCGATCATAGATTCCGTCAGTGTTGTCGTGAACTTTGACTACCCTAATGTTAAATTTTTTTTGAACTTCAATAACTTTGTCAAATTATATACAATACCAATGGAATTTTGGTACAATATTCAGTACAATGTTTATATTGTATCCCAAGTTTATTTAGAAAAGAAATAATTCAAATTTTTCCATATTTTGCCATCAGTTGGACTTAGTTTTTTTCGATCAATTTTTTTTTCTTTGCACCATATCTCGGCACCTATATATCATAGACAGATGATAATTGGTAAGTGATTACATCTTTAGTAGTAACCAACATCCATACCAGAATTACATCATCTGGACCCATATTTTCCGCATCAGTGACTTTGACTAAATTTTCACTTTAGGGTCTATATATAAAGAATATTTCAACAATATATTGCTGTCTGATGTCACCAGTATACAACATGCTCATCTTGCAGTCTGATATCACCGGTGTACAACATCATTATCTTGCTGTCTGATGCCACCAGTATTTTTGATGTAGAATTATTCCTTTAGTCATTAGATGTGCAATAACCTTTAAGAACTATATACTGGTTCCAACTTTGGTAAATTTCCTGAAAATGTCCAATCATTCGTTTAAGCCATTTTTTTTTCACGCAAGATATAATTCTTAAAACTAAGAATTAAAAAATATGGTTCCAATTTTGGTAAATTTCCTGAAACTTTCAAAGACGAGCGATTTTTTTGAATTCTTGTGAGAAAGCATGATTTTTGGATGAATTTTAGTCGAAACAAATATTTCCAATAGTTATATTTCAAAAATTTTTATTCCAATATTGGTAAATTTCCTGAAACTCTCAAAGACCATTTATTTTTGTTTTTGTTTTTGGAATTCTACCTAGCAACCATGCAATTTTGAATACCTTTCAAGGAAAAGAGTCCTTTTCAATCATTGGATTACGAAAATTTTTGTTTCCAGTATTGTTAATTTCCTGAAACTCTCAAAGACCAGTATATTTTTTGGAATTTGGAACTTATTAACCATATTTTTAAAATTAGTATAGCCTCATGTATACAGATAAGAGCGTGAGCAGGCGAGACACCAGGTTCCGTAGAACCTTTACAAATTTTTTGAAGGAACTACATTTGTATACCACGAAAAATCGTGTAGGCATATTGTAACTTTGGTATTTTGCTGTAAAGCCTATGTCTGCTAAATTTAATCCTCAGCTTTATAAGTAAATTCACAGTAACTTCGGTATTTAGTTATTTGTTACCACTGGGTCGATGCCACTGCTGGTGGACTGTTAGTCCCCGAGGGTATTTACCAGCCCAGTAGTCAGTACTTCGGTACTGACCCGAAAACCGATTATATTTGGAACCTTACAATATCTTAATTTTTGTAAATTTTGTTGAAAACTAAGGAGTATCTCCCTCATGCAAAGCTCTGCCCTTAGCTGATTTTGGCTTTACATTTAGATCATATTGGTTATTTATTCTCTATCAGTTGTTAAATATCTTTGAGTTTCTGGTCTTCCAGATGTTTAGATTTTATCAGCACTGATGAGACATAAGTTGTCGAAATGCGCATATGCAGAAAGTAAAGTAACTTCGGTATTTAGTTATTTATACTTTTGGTGATGGCGTCTTTCCATAATGAATCTCTATGTTTCGATCCTAGTACTGCTGATGAAACATTATTTGCAGGAATGGCCATACAGTACACTAAATTATAGTTGGAGTTCAAATGTTTAAAGGTGTCATGTGCATTTACTCCATATCTTTTCATCAAAATATCCAAATGAAAATACAAGTGTTGCACAGTGAATGAAAATCGTTGCAAGTTGTAGCGTTCAAAGTTTCGGTGAATAGAACATGTTAAAATTGGTGAGCAATACATGCTCATTTCAGCCTCAGGTTCCTGTAAAAATATTCGTTTTCTTTTCAGATATTCTTTGTTATTGGAGATAAAAGATGTCAAATTTGTGTTGACAGAGACGGGGATGCGTTCATTCAACCTTGCGGGCACACATTCTGCCTTGTTTGTGCACTACAGCTGGAGTCGCTTGGGCAGACCTGTCCATCATGCAGAGGGGGAATTGAAAAAGTATCATCAATGTTTTATTAACATGATTGCCAGTCTGTCCCATTTTGTTTTATAAACTTTAATTTCTGAATCATTTGTCAACTCCAATATTCCATTTATTCTGTTTATTTTGTCATACATGGATCAAAATTCCTATGGATCATACATAATTTAGCCATGCCTTATAAAGCCATTTATTTGACTTCTACATTAGAACCAATCGAATAAATTTGTTACAATCTAATGTGGAATTTACTACATTTGTCAAAAGAGTGGAATTATGTAAAAAAGGGGTTATTTTTTATCATTTTGAGCCAAATTTTTTGTTTATATTATACATGAGGGATGTAATCATGTTTTTTATTATTATTATTATTATTATTTTATATTAAACATGAAGGATGTAATCATGTTCTTTTTTGTATAATTATTATTTTTATACATTTTAGATGGGGGATTTTATCGTTATTTTTATTCATATATTTTTATATTTTTACATGACAGGAGATTTGTCATTTTTACTGAACTTAAACCTTTTAAATAGGTGATCATGTTGTCTTTATCTTTTCTGTTAAAAGTTTAGTAACTTTGTTTAAATGCTTTGACACATGTTAACATTTTTCTGCAGATTTAGTATAGAATGAAAATTCTGCCTTTTAAGATCATATTTTAACTTTTCAAGATTTAATTATATACATGATGATAATCTATATACCCCTGCTCCAAAGGAGAAGGGATATACTGTTTTACCCTTGTCCGTCATACTGTCCTTTCGTCAAACCATAACTATTTATATGCCCCTGGGACGGAAAGTAAGGGGTGTATTGTTTTACCCCTGTCCGTCCGTCCATCTGGATAGAGGGTACATGGTTTGTCCTCTCAACTCCACCTACAGTTTTGATATCGAAAGTTTTTATTTTGCAGATCATTTGTACATATATTGAAGATATGCATGTGGTAAGAATTTAGATGTTGCTGCATTTTTGTCTCGCCGGCGACGAAAATCGCTGGAAGCGAGACATAGGTATTACAATCCGGCAGCGGCGGCGGCGTTGTAAAATTTATCTAAAACCTTTATAACTTATGAAAGGTAATACATACAAGCGTCATCTTTGGTCCTCAGGTCCATCAAGTGATGATCTTTCCAGCAGCATATATTTTGGATGACCTTGACCTTGTTTTCATGGTTCAATAAACACATAAACATTGTGACATATTTTTACATTCAACTCCTTTTCTCAGGAACTGTAATACCTAGACGTGTCATATTTGGTCTATAGTGAACTCTATATAGGTACACGCCAGTCTGACACCTGTCATGTTTTTTTATCTCAATTTCTTGGTTCAGTGACTGAGTTAAATTTTTACATTCAGCAACTGTAGGCTCAAGACTCAATATTTGTCCTGTAGCAATATTTATTTTGGTATATGCCCGTCTAACACTTGTCATGTAACCTTGACCTCAATTGCATGGTTCAATTATTTTGTTAACTTTATACTATAAAGTCTATATTTCGGTAACTGTTACACTTAGACTCACCGTATTTGGTCCACAGATAGTTCTAGGTGAGTGGACGGTGGGTCACAGCCCATTGGCTGTCCTTGGCCTCAATTTTACGCTTGAGTGACTAGGGTCTGATTTTTAGAACTAGCTCTGTTTGTCAACTACAGTAATACATAGAAAAATCATATCTATGGTGTATATGCATCATGATGGGTACATGTCAGTATCTCTCAATTTTACGCTTGAGTGATCTAGGTCACATTTTCAGAATTAGCTCAGTTTCTCAACTACTGTAATGCATAGAGCAATCATATTTGATAATAAATACATCACTGTTGGTTCATGTCATTCTGATACTTGTCATATGTCCTAGACCTCAATTTTAGGCTTGAGTGACTTAGGTCACATTCTCAGAATTAGCTCAGTTTCTCAACTACTGTAATAGTATCTACAGCAATCATATTTGATTTATATATGCATCATGCCAGCCTGATACTTGTTGTCTATCCTTGACCTCAATTTTAAGCCTGAGGGACTTAGGTCACATTTTCACCATAAGGTCCGTTTCAGAACTACTGTAATACCTAGAATATTTGTATTTGAGTTATAAATACATCATGGTGGTTTCATGTCAGTCTGATACTTGTCATGTGTCCTTGGCCTCAATTTATGCATGAGTGACTTAGGTCACATTCAAAATGAGTCGGTTTCTCAACTACTGTAATACATAGAAAAATCATATTGTCAGTCTGGCACTTGTGTACAAGGTAGTACAGTACATATTGTTTGCTTTTGTCCTTTTGACAATGGCAAAATTTGCGATCCATACGCGAGCACGCGAGAAATTATTTAGGGTCCACACTTGTTACAAAAAATACCAATTTGGTAGCAAGGGTACATGGTTTGTCCACGGTCCGTGCAACTATTGTAGATAAGCATGTGGTAAAGTGTTTGATTTTGGTGCATTTTTACGAAAAATTAAAGTTGTTTGTTGAACTTAGTCATTTTTGGGCTGAATTACATCACTTGTACATACAATATTGTAGATGTGGTAAGGGCACAAAAATATTTATTTATACATCACACTGGTATATAAAGCTTGTTCAAAGCTTTGCACGAAGAAGCCTTGGTCAAAGCCTTGCGCGGGGGTGTGTGCATGACTCTTTTTTGTACAGGATTTCTCAAGTTCTGTTAACAAGTTGTTCATATTGATTTGTTATTGACAGAATTTATACATAACTTTCTGTTTATGCTAAGGGGTATAAGATGTAGTCATTTTGGAAAAAAA
Organism: Modiolus philippinarum; assembly: GCA_002080025.1. Lineage (NCBI taxonomy): Eukaryota > Metazoa > Mollusca > Bivalvia > Mytilida > Modiolidae > Modiolus > Modiolus philippinarum. Next base: position 57,632 of record MJUU01010568.1, on the reverse strand, counting down.
ATTGCAAAAATACTTGCAATAAGGTTTTTATATTGAATTACCTCTTGTATTAGCCAAAGTTTAATTGCAACAGTTGCTATTGATTTACCTAAGAAGGAACCCCTTCTGTAAATTGAAATTGATTGAAAAATTGCCAAAATGTTTGGCTGCAGCAGGGATACATGTAAAGTTCCTTGGCTGCAGGAAAAATATCATTCAGTGAATTTTAATAAAGTTAGATTGCTAGTTAAAACAACTGAAAAGGTATTATCTCATGTTTAGCTCACCTGGCCAAAGGCCATTTGAGCTTTTGCCATCACTTTGCGTCTGTCGTCCGTCTGTCATCAATTTCAAAAATCTTCTCCTCTGAAACCGCTGAGCCAAATGTAATCAAACTTAGCCTGAATCATCACCAGGGTATAGCTTCTCAAAGTTATGTTTGATTAGTCCGCCAGTCAAACAAGATGGCCGCCATTGCTAAAAATAGAACACAGGGGTAAATTGCAGTTTTTGGCCAATTACTCAAAAATCGTTACAGATATCAAAAATCTGACTAGGTAAAAATGTTAAGCATGATAAGATCTACCTACCCTGCAATTTTGACGAAAATCCGAGAACCCGTCTTGGATGTATAGCCCTTTTTCTTTACATTTTTTTTCAAAAAACTAAAACAGATAGAGGTCAACTGTTAATTAAAAAAATGTTCAACATAACAAGATCTACCTACCCTAAAATTTTGAAGAAAATCAAAAAACACATGTAGGAGTTATTGCCCTTTTTAACTGAATTTTCACAATTTTCGTATTTTTTGTCTATAATTTCAAAAACTATAGAAGATAAAGGTGGAGTGTAAAATGATAAAATGTTTGCCATGATGTGCCGACTACGAAACAAGTTTTGAAAATTGTCCGTTGACCGCCATTTTCAAAATGGCCGCCAAAAAGGCGTGAAACTTCAATATTGTGCAATTTCGACGAAATTTGGTTTCCAAATAGATATTGATGTCAGGACTTCAAAACTGGTGTTCAAAATTGTTCTTTGACCACCATTTTCAAAATGGCCGCCCAAGAAAGACGGGAAAATTCACAGTGCCCGATTTCAATGAAATTTGGTTTCCAAATAGATATTGATGTCACAACTTCAAAACCGGTGTTGAAAATATTTCGTTGACCGCCATTTTCAAAATGGCCGCCAAAAAAGGCAGTTAAATTCACAGTATCTCATTTCAATGAAATTTGGTTTCCAAATAGATATTGATGTTGCGACATCAAAACTGGGGGTCAAAATTGTTTTAGACCACTATTTTCAAAGTGGCTGTAAATTTTTTTTAAAGATTTTAGCTATATAAGTTATGATGTTAGCTTGATAGTGGGAGCTGAAAACCAGATGAGCAATGCAGGCTCCTTGGAGCCTCTGGTTATTTCAAATAAAGAATTATTACTTACAATTGAAATAAAACAAAAAAATTATCAGATCATTTTCTTTAATATTTTACTAAATAAATAGAAATTCCTCTATTTATATTATTATTCATTTTTGCAGATTTTTCAAAAGTTTTATTTAAGGATGGGGATAAAACTGGTCACTATTTTCAAAATGGCTGTAAAATTTTTTTAAGAAGTTCAGCTATATAAGTTATGATGATAGCTTGATTGTGGGAGCCGAAAACCAGGTGAGCAATGCAGGCTCCTTGGAGCCTCTGGTTAATTCAAATAAAGAATTATTACTTACAATTAAAATAAAACAAAAAAATTGTCAGATCATTTTCTTTAATATTTTACTAAACAAATAGAAATTCCTCTATTTATATTATTATTCTTTTTTGCAGATTATTCAAAAGTTTTATTTAAGGATGGGGATAAAACTGGTCATATTAATCTTTTTATGCCTCCAAAAAAATGCTTTGAAAAAAAATATTGGGCTAAATTTTTAATCAATTTATATTGCAGTTCTTCTTATCAGGTACATTGTAAGACAATAGCAACTAATTCTTTTATTTGTACTTTTTCAAACAGGAATATTGGCTGTGTTCATTTGAACTACTCTACTCTACACCATAGTTGTATAACAAACATTCATGTGAAAAAGGTCTATACCCGAGTGAACTCGAGACACACATGAACGTATGGAGTTGGTACTCTAGTAGGTACCCGAGAGTAGCCTCATTTTGGGCAAGACATTTGATTGGTTTGATGTCATGCAAGAGTAACTTGGGTGCGAAGAATTCGACAGGCAGGATAGCCAAATGATGTAAGCGACCCTGTCCGAGTTACGTAGAGTAATTCAAATGAACTCGGCCATTGAGATACTTGTACTCAATTATATGTATTTATTTCAAGTGCTGCCATATATTGTGAACAAAAACATTCGAGTCAGAATAAAGATATACAATACTACAATTCTGCATTGTCTAATAACATATTTTGCCAAAGAGCTTCACGAAGCAACATTTTACTGAATATCTGACTGCATTATTGGAGAAAAGTGCTGCCAATATACCTGCATCAAGATATTGGTGCCATATAGTTTTAACTTTTCCGCCTGTGCTTTTCATCAACATTTTTGTGGCATATTGTTTTGCCCTCGTCTGTCCGTTTGTCCAATAGTGATTCTGTCCTTCCGTACAAAGCGGGGCATCATATGTCTCTCACAGACACGTATCCTTACTTCAATTTTGCCTTTGCTTTGGGGCATGCCATCTTCTAGTTTCCTGTAAAAGTTGTTTTCCGGGCCTCTGCTTTTTGAAATGATTTAATAACGATGAGTTGTACCATGTAAGCAATTTTTAGCTCACCTGGCCTAGAAGGCCATGTGAGCTTTGGTTATCACTGCGTCCGTCAACAATTTCAAAAATCTTTTGAAACTGCTGAGCCAATTGTAACCAACCTTAGCCAGAATCATCATCAGGGTATGCACTTTCAAAAAGGTCAAACAACATGGCCGCCGTTGCTAAAAATAGAACAAAGGGGTATATCAGGTTTTGGCAAATAACTCAAAAAATCGTTACAGATATAAAAAATCTGACATAGCGTGAATGTGATCAACACGATGAGATCTATCTACCCTGCAATTTTCGGAAGAAAATCTGAAACCCACTTTAGAGTTATAGCCCTTTTTCCGTAATTTTTTTATTTCAAAAACTATAACAGAGAGGTTAAGTGTAAATGACAAAAATGTTGAGCATATCAAGATCTACCCCACCCTAAATTTTGAAGAACCCTTGTAAGAGTTATTGCCCTTTTTTCATCAGATTTGCATATTTTAGTCTTTTATTTCCAAAACTATAGCAGATACAGGTGAAGTGTGATTTGATAAAATGTTTGCCCTGATGTGGCAACTTCAAAACCGGTGTTGAAAATTGTTTAGTTGACCGCCATTTTCAAAATGGCTGCCAAGAGAGGTTGGAAGGTTCAACGATTTATTTTGAAATTATTCAAAATCAAAATTCTGAAATGTTGAAAACTAAAGAGTATCTCCCTCTTGCAAAGATCTGTCCTTAGCTGGTTTTGGTTTTCTATTTTGATCATATTTGGTTGTTTGTTCTCAATCAGACTTTCATGCTTTGGTTTTTGGTCTTCCAAATGATTTGGTCTGAACTGCACTGATAAGACATTATATGTCGAAATGGCCATATGCAGTTACTAAATTTACGATAACTTCCGGTATTTATTTATTCAACATTGTCTGATCTCAATGAAATTTGGTTTCCAAAAAGATATTGCTGTCGCAACTTCAAAAGCGATGTTGAAAATTGTTCGTTGACCACCATTTTCAAAATGGCCGCTAAAAAGGCGGGAAAATTAAACGTCTAATATCAATGAAATTTGATTTCCAAATAAATATTGCTGTCAACTTCAAATTGTTCGTTGACCGCCATTTCCAAAAATGGCCACCAAAAAAGCGGAAATTTCAATATTGTCCGATTTGAATGAAATTTGGTTTCCAAATAGATATTTATGTCGCGACTTTAAACATGTGTTGAAAATTGTTTATTGACGGCCATTTTCAAAATGGCTGCCAAAATGCGGGGAAATTCAACATTGTCTGACTTCAGTGATGTTTGGTTTCCAAATAGATATTGCTGTTGTGCATGGAGTGAGTGTAAGGAAAAATTGGTAGATCTAATTTTAAATAGATTGGACCCCTCCCGTTTACCGGACGTCATAGCAGATTTCCCCCCTAGCTATCATATGTATAAACATATTTGAAATAGTATGTGTTTCGTTTTATATAAAGACAGATGATAATTGCAATTGATTCAATTCCCTTTATGCCAAACCATAATATGTACACTTTTTGTCGTGTCTATCAAGTTAATGGTTTGATTTAGGATATTCTTGATTCGTTATTCATTTTGAAAATAATTACATTTGTACTCTGCTAGAGTAGCGAAAAGTCAAAAGAAATGCTCTTCTAGGCATCTTGTTTTGTTTATGTTTTTTTCTTTTTTCCTTTTTTATACGACCGCAGAAATTTTACGGTCGTATCATAGTATGGCGCAGTCCGCGTCCACGTCGTCGTCGTCGCCCGTGCACATTCTGTTTTTTGCCCATAACTTAAATTCTAGTTGACCAATCATTATGAAATTTTAATACAATGTTCCTTGGCAGAAAAGAAAGCCTGGGGTAGGTTTCGGATATTATGGCCCCATCCGCTTAAAAAGGGGGCCAAAAAGGGACAAATTTGGTGTTTTCATATAATTGGCTGTAGAATATTTATTATTTATCAGATTTTGATGGGGTTTCTTTCATTTTGTTCCTTAGGAAATTTCCAATCTGGGATGTGTGAACAGATTGCATGTGTCATGTACCGTTTATGAGATAAATGCGGCCATTCTCAAGAATTTTAACTTTTTTTATTTTTAGTCCCATTTTCAGTTTTTTTCGTTGGATTCCTCATGAAAAATAAACATGGCGCTCAACAGTCAGAATTTTTCATCTGATTTCTTTTTTCTTTGGATTCCTCTCGAGGTCAACTTTCAGTAGTGTTCAGCAGATTTTGCGTAGCTCTTACCGTTTCCGAGCTAAAAGGGGTCCAAGGGGCCGAAAACTGCATATGTGCTTATTTTTAATATTTTTCATCCGATTTTGATTGGATTTTTTTCTTTGAATTCCTTTTGAAGTAAGCTTTCGTGAACATGTTGACTGATTTTGAATAGCTCATAGCATTTCTGAGCTATAACGGATCAAAGGGGCCAAAATAGCAATTTTTCAAAATTTATTATATTTTTATTTTTATTGGATTTTCATAGGGTTTGTTTCTTTAGATTCCATTTGACATAAGATCTAGTTGAGTCAAGCAAATAATTGGGTGTAACACCTTATAAAGTCCACACTTACTTTGAGTCCGCAGTCACTGTATGTCAACACTTGCCGAAATGAACCCTGATGCGGTCGTATCCTGCTACGCTTTGCGGAGCCCCATTTTTATCCCCTCGCCAAACGGAGTTGGGGAGGGGATAAAGCGTTTGGTCCGTCCGTCCGTAATTCCCTCCGTTCGTTCGTTCGTTCGTTAAGTTTTCGTTGAAGTTGGTTGTTTATCTAGGATACTACATCTCATACATGAATGATCTATGATCAGTGGATGCGTCTTGGAGGGTAAGAAAATTGCAGCTGATACTTTGGTTACTTTGACCTACATTTTCCACATGACTGACCAGGATAAGGTTTGCATGAAAGTCAAGATATATGCTATAAATTGTTATGTATAATGGATATTTGAATAGTGGATGCATCTTATAACCTACTCCAGCAATGCTAGAGTTGAATGGCAAGCTACTTTTTTTCTGATATGCAGGAACGGAATTCCAACCTCTTACGTTGTAGGAGTACTTATAACCATATAATTTTATCATTTTGACCTACATAGACAGTCATGTATCTTCACAACCTAGTTCGGTAAGTTTCGCATACTTTTTCCACATGACTGTCTGAGGTTGAAGTTAAAATCTGAGTTGCTGCATACATGACAGAAATATATGCATTCATGTTGCATGCAATACAATACAATTTTAAAATATATTTATGCCACTTTCATGTGTTTCAATGTCTTATTAAAAATGAGAAAAGTACATTTGTGTGTTTTCATGAAATTACATTTTAAAAAAAAAATGTTACAGTCATATTTGAAATGATCTGCAATGATATAAACAAATATTATTTATGAACTTTCCAAACAACAGACGGCCGAGGGAATTAGCTGTCGTTCCGACTGCTGCCTTTCTCGATTCTTTTTTTTTGTTTTTTGATCTTGTTGTCGTTTGGGTTTTTTTTTGTTTTTGTTTTTGTTTTTTTTTTTGTTTATTTAAGTTTGATAACACATGATGCCTCCAATAACAGTCATAGGGGTAGTTGAAGTTATTTTATAATGCAGATATCTTGCAGCTGCAACTAAAGACAATTTTCAAACTTAATCAGAATTACAGGTCCGTTTATCTCTTATAAGAATATTGCTTGCATTGTTATTCTTCATTCTGAAATAATCAAAAGCTCTTCTACAATGATCAAAGGCTCATTCATCACACATGATAATCACTTCAGCTCGAGTATAACTCATTGCTATATGTCAAACAAAACCACATGTATGTTTATATAACCCATAGAAGATATTTGTTTCCAGACTCAGTGTTATCTGTATATAATATTTAAAAAGTTATAGATTTATTGGTTACAGTATACAAAAATAATGTTAGTGAAAAAATGGTAAAAACTAATATTCGGGGCTTGGAGGGGAAATGACTATGGCAACGTTGTATTTCAGACATGGGGGGGAAACTGGCTATATAATAGTTTCTCCTTACCTGTGAGGGGTAATATAAATGGCTAAATGGCTATATAGTAGTTTTTCCGGGGGGAAATATACCTATATGGGGGAAATGACTACTATGTATATGACACCGGTACCACAGTATGTCTGTCTTCTATTATACGTTCTTTCTTTGGGGTTATGGCTTGGTGAGTAGAGTTTTGGTGGTGTCCCCTGTCATTATAAGAATTTCCTGTCATCCCTTTTATACTGTTATTCTATTAGGAATTGAAGCATTAAATATGGAGTTTCATCAATCTTAAGAAACCACTCTTTACATTTTTGATGCTTGTTCCTATTGCTACTGATGAGACATAAAGAATCTAACATCGCTAAAGTACAAGATCGAGAAATCTCAGAAAGCCAAAGGTAAATTTTTCAATCTTTCTGTACCAAGACTTTGCCGAGGTAGAGAACCATTGAAATCTTACCCGCGGATGTCTGACATTTCCAAATCTTGCAATTTCAACGAGTTTGGTTATTTTTCTCACATTTTTCAGCAAAAATATGATATTGGGGGCTTCACGTTGATCTCGACCGGCCAAAAATAGGTACTGGCTTGCCTTAAATGTGAGAAAGTGGGTTGTTACATAGTCTGAATTGCATTTACTATAATATACAGATATTAAGCCCATAAAAATAATTGCATTTCTATTCCATTAAAATAAATTACAGTTTGAGTTAACACATATGTTTAGTCTCGTATGTATTTACTGCATATCCTTTCGTAAAATATTCGAGGGTGCATAAAAACAGGGCTTTGGCACAACAATGACCAAACTTAATTTAACAGTGGATGCTTTAGGAGATAAAATGTATGACCAAGCAATGAATAACATTTTTATATTTAATACATTGTTTTAGTGTTATTGAAATGTGGCAAAATAGTCAACAGGAACTTCGTTCATCCGTTTGCCTTCTTCTCTATCTTTAAACAGTAGAATATCGTCGATTTCTGTGTCTGTTTCAATTTTCACCATTTGAAGAATTTCTTCGCAACAACCTCGTTTTGGTTTTGGATCAGCATATATCTCAGAGAGTCTATCAAGAGTTTCTATCGAACATGGTATGGCAAATCTGTAATTTGTTTTATAATACAATGATGGTTGGCTAAACATAACATTTGGTATACCGACATCCACCTCACGGTTTCTTTGTGACCGAATTATATGGTTGTTCCATAAGATTTTAAACGTGACTTTGAATCAAATCCATGAAACAAAACCTAATGCATTCAATGTGTAAAGCATCACTTCTAACAGGTCTTGGAACCCCTTTTAATTCCTTTACAAAGTTCAAATAGAATCCAGCAACTGTATTTTTTATTAGATGGCAATGCTTCAAGCCAAACGATTTTTCTTGAAAATCCATCTATTGCTCCATGAATGCAAATGCCATAATGTCTAAGTTTGTCGTATCCGTCCATATGTATGATAAAATTTGGCCCTTAAGATGCACATTGCCTTCTTCTTAGTCACCTCCCAGTTCTAAGGGCAACACCATCTGGGTCTGTTTCAGAAAGAATTAAACGAACTGTTTCCTGCTTAACATGTAGTCTTTTTTCTACACGCAAAAGTTTCCACATACTTCTATAGCCAATTTCTGAAACCCTTTTTTTGGAGGTCTACAAAACCTCTGGTAATTTCAAGTAATGTATTCTCATGGCACTTCTTTTTAAGGTTTAACCGTTTAGTGATCCTGTAAAAAGTCCGTTTACTTAGGATCACGCCTTGAGCAAGCATCAGAAAACCAATAATTTCATAAGCTGTATAGGCTTTGTTAAAATAATATGAAACAAGTTCATCTATACCAGCGTCCTGGTTATTACTGTATGGTATCATGTGCTGAAAAGATAATATAAAATATTAAAGATCTTCATTATTAAATAAATACACATCTATCTAAATACGAAATTTTGAAAATATTGCAAGAAAGCTTTCATATCTAAAATAAAATCGGAAATATAAGGCCCCTTCACAAACACATGTTTAACAATTTAATGAAAATCTTAATAACAACTGACTCACGGCAGTCTTTGGCACTGCAACTCGACTAATAGCCAAAGTCCTTCACAATCTCATTAAAATTCGATGCCCCCACTTGCTCCTCTTTTTCATTCGGATATTTCTATGTCAAAGTGTCTTGCGGACATCGAAATTTAATAAGATGATGAGTTTCCTTGCTTTAATAGATAGTTCCTTTGATGAAAACATATGAGCTTTTGGGAGTACAAGTTTGGATTTAGTCGTTTTGCATGTGAAAATGAACCATATAAAAGCTCGGGGGTTCGTTTTTAAGTTGTCAAATTCTATTGTTGAAAATAAAACAACATCAGGGAAAATGATGGACACATATTCAGGTATGAATGAAATGCTATATATCGATTTCCTCCGGGGATCATCGAAACAGCGACTTTTTGAGTTTTTTTCAAAAAAGCGATATATTGAAACAGCGAAAAATCATCGTTCGAAATAGCGACATTTTCTATTTTCATAAAAGCGACATTTTCCTGTACCATTTAATTACCAATTAAATGCACTTTGCCCACTATATAATATGTGTGTACTCATTAATAAAAGATGACTAAATACCGAAGTTACTGATAATTTAAATTCTGCATATGCGCATTTCGACAACTTATGTCTCTTCAGTGCAGATAAAATCTAAACGTTTGGAAGACCATAAACTCAAAGATATTTAAAAACTGAGAGAGAACAAATAACCAATATGATCTAAATGTAAAGCCAAAATCAGCTAGGACAGAGCTTTGCATGAGGGAGATACTCCTTAGTTTTCAACAAAATTTACAAAAATTTAGATTTTGTAAGGTTCCAAATAGTATGGATATTTAATAATAAAATGAGAATGTATCCTCTAGATTTTTCAGAAGTCGATAGCGGAAATCCAAATCAGGTTAAAACAAAATTACTCTAAATTTTACTTGAATTCAGAGGCTTTCTATGTAAATACAAAAAAATGCAACAGCTTTTGAGTCTTTTGGAATGTTAGGAGAGAAATCAAACGCGAAACATTCCTCAATCGCGTCATTTGTCAATAAGCTAAGACAAGAGAACAATTCATGCCTTTTTCCAATGGTTAAATTATGCTGTTTGTAATCGGCTGCAAGACCCAAACTCTATTTATTTCGCTACCATGCTTGCGATAAGTGAATATGACAACCTTTGAGTGTTATATCGGGCCAAGTTCTCTTGTGGCTTCTACTAGTAATACCCACTTAATATAACCAGATCTCTGTAATTGAAACCGAGGGACACAAAATGTTAAAATTAATCCATTTAAGTTTGTTTTTATTTTTGCTGAATATCATAAAAAAATTAAATTACATATTTAATTCTACCTGTAACTTAAATGTCGCTGTTTTGAACTGTGGTTTTCATCAAAAGTAATTTTAAATGTCGCTGTTTCAATACAGGATAAATGTCGCGGTTTTGATAGTCACTATTTTGATTAGTCGCTGTTTCGATAAAGCCCCGGTTACCTCAATACTAGTATTTGAATTTTTCCCATTGACGAAGTGATTATTGAGGAGTAGACATTTACGCATATTAAATTACGTTTACCGCTGGTGAACGTCTTGGATATGACCTAATCCCTTTTGGGATTCGAAGTCAGAGTTGTTTTTTGATATGCCTGCCTCCGAATCTTCATTTTTTTTGTTATTAAAAGACCATGGCATCTGATATGAATTTCACCTTCATCATTTCACCTACCAGCAGATATGTTAGGAAGAGGGTGTTAATATGCCGAGAGCGGGATCAGAGCTATATCAAGCACCCCTAAAATACAACATACAAGTGTGTCCACCTCTATGGATAACAATACTTACATTCGGTGCTCCCGCCACGGTCTGTTTGTGTCAACGGTTATTTTGCTATCGAGCCAAAAATCATCAACCTTCTCTCGACTGTCGTTTTTCTCCATATATGGTTGATCTGGCGCCAAATATTGTTTGAAAACCAGATGAAGATCTTGTGTTGATGACTTTAATAAGGGAAACTTGTAAAAACAATTACGTGTTCGTGTTTTTGAAATGAAAAAATAACGTGTATATTTTGTCCCATTGTGTAAAAGAACAGAGTAATATGTATCTAATTTCTTGTGATACGAGTTAAATATGGGTGAATAACTTTCAGAACAGACTAACTCGTTTTTTGTTCTCGTGGTTGTGCATTAGTTATTGCCGGAATATGCAAAGATAATCTCGCAATACTCTAATGCAACTCACTTATTCGAAATTTTGAACTCGCGATGTCATGTTATAACTCCCCAATACGTATTTTTTCCACGTGTTTGCACAGTGCAAACTCATCAAGTAGTGGCACATATACGCTTCCGTACAAATACGAGGAAAATCGTAATAATGAGAAAGTTACGAGAAAACTTTCTCGTTATTACGAGATATTTTCTAAAAATTACAACGTCATAATTTTGTTTTGCTTTCTATTTTATCTAATATAACATACTGTAGCTTCGTATGGGGGTAGTTATAAAACAAGGATGTAGATGAAGTTTAAAAGATTGAGAACGAATGACTAAAGAATAGAAAGATGCTAGTATTTGATATGTTATCTGTAACACTTAAAAAAAGACTTAAAATTTCATATCAATAAATATTATTATTAAAACGGTAAAAAAACACAAGACAGACACGCAATACAATATTACATCAAATGCTGAAAATGTCCCATTTGTCATGTTTTTAGTCAAATTACAGGAAATCTCACGGTTGTGGGGATCGATATTTTATCGAATACAGAAAATGTATATATTTTCATTCAAATGATTGAAAGTTTCATTGTTTTGGGCATCGATATTATATAAATACATAAAATGTCGCTTTTGTCATATAATTTTATTCAAATGAATAGAAAGTTTCATTATTGAAATCATTAATATCATATCAAACACAGTAAATGTCCCTTTTGCCATATGTTTTAGTCAAATTTCTGAAGGTGTCACTATTGCAGACATGAATATTATATCAAATACAGAGGATGTTTTTAAGACGTATATCATTTTTGTCTAAGTATTTTAGTCAAAATACAAGAAGTTTTATTATTGTTGGCATCGATATTTTATATTGGAAAATGTCACCTTTGTCATATAGTTTTAGTCAAATTACAAGAAAGTTTCATTATTGAAATCATTAATATCATATCAAACACAGAAAATGTCCCTTTTGCCATATGTTTTTGTCAAATTTCTGAAGGTGTCACTATTGCAGACATGAATATTATATCAAATACAGAGGATGTTTTTAAGTCGTATATCATTTTTGTCTAAGTATTTTAGTCAAAATACAGGAAGTTTTATTATTGTTGGCATCGATATCATATTGGAAAATGTCACCTTTGTCATATAGTTTTAGTCAAATTACAAGAAGCTTTATTATTGCAGGCATCGATACAAAGAATGTCCTTTTCCTTAATGTTTTTAATCCAATTACAATAAGTTGCATCGTTGCTGGTATCGATATTATATCTAATGCAGAAAATGTCCCTTTTGTCATATGATTTTATTCAAATTAAAGTTAGTCTCATCATTACGTACAAAAGTATCATATAAAATACGAAGAATGTGACTTTTGTTTTCTACCTTTGTTCAAACTACAAAAAAGATTATTTCGGGCATCGATATTAAATCTGAAGAGGAAAATTTCTCTTTCGTCATGTAATTTCAGACAAATTACAATACGTGTTATCATGGTTGGCATGGATATTATTATCGAATGAAGAAAATGTCCTCTTTTTAAGATATTTTGTTAATCAAAAGGAGAAAATGATAAAACTACCGAACAGAATTGTCAAGAGCCAAAGTCAAGAGGAAAAAAGACAAAAAGACAAATCAGGTGGAAGACCAACGGAAAAATTGTTTTCCGCAGTGCTCCTGACTAAGTACATTCATTTCAAACGAAATGGTGGGTTAAACTGGCTTTATGGCGGACCATACCTCCCCTGAGATTGCAGTATTGTCCGGTAGCAACTGAATAGTAATTGCTTTGGAAAGGTTATCGACAAAAAAGAAATGATGATCCTAGTATTAAGTAAAAAATGGTTCGGACCGAAACTTCATTTTTTTCCCGCAAGGACTGGTATCTATAAAAAGAACTTTCTAATGATCAAATGATACGGAATTTTTTAAGCCTTGATTAATATGGCGGTTACGAAGATAACTTTGTTTAATGAAAAAGTCTGTATAATGTGTGCTATCTTTCGCATTCCGAATCACCTGTGAAACGTACACTTCTCTAGTAGGAGAAGTTGGAATATTACAATCAATGTTAGGGTTTATAATTTTGAAATTAAAATAGTACCTTTGTCGTAAATTTTAGTTTAAAGATGACCATTTTCATCAAATTCGAGAAGTCAAATTACAGGAAGCCTCATGATTGCAGCAATCAATTTTATATTGAACCTCTTGTTTTCGGTCACATAACATAAAGTTTTATGAATGCGGGCATAGTATTACATCGGCTACAAAAATTTCCCTTTTGTAATATGTTTTAGTTAAATTGCAGGAAGTTTCATGGTTGGAGGCTTAAATATTATATCAAATATGAAACACGTTCCTTTTGTAAGATGTCTTTAGTCAAATTACAAAAGGTGTAATTATTAGGGGTATTAATATTATATCGGATGCAGAAATGTCCATTTTTGTCAAAAAAATCTAGTCAAATTACAGGAAGTTTTATTATTACGGGCATTGATGCTATATCGAAAAAAAATATGTTTCTTTGACGTATGTTTAAGTCAAATTACAGGAAGTTTTAATGTTTTTAGCATTGTTATCATATATTTAAGAAATAAAACATGGCCGCCATACTATATTGTCATTATAACATGGGCTTGAGTTGTTTTTGCAAATATTTTATCCCGAGCGTTAGCGAGGGGTAAAATATGCAAAAACAACGAAAGCCCATGTTATAATGACAATATAGTATTTGGCGGGTATGATTTATTTCGATTCTGATATGGAAATTTCACCCATTTTATACCCGAAGCGAGCAGCGACTATCTAATGGTTCCGTAACATTTTGATTTTGATAAACAAATATATATATATACACGGACAAAAAACTTTCCACAAATACAAAAAAAACTTACTTTCGTTTGATGAAATTGCTTATTTAATTGTAGAAAATGCCTCAAGTCCTCTTAATCTCCATTCAAACTTTCGAACCGACGCTGCTTACGAACCGGACATTACGATGTTATTTGTGACGTCACAAGTAGGAAAATTAAAGTTTGTCCCGAACATTGCCTATTCAAGTAAAAATAATCCATAATGAATTTCGGGAACAAATTTAATTAAAAAAGTTGTTAGCGGATGGTAGATGATTTTGACAGTTAAAATGAAAAATAGATTCAAAATATGCAACAGAAACTTTGCATCTTTTGCGCATGTGCTAAGAGTGTTATATTGGTATTATAACATGACTCTATTTACAAAGCTAATACAGGAAGCCATATTAGAATTAGTTATAAATACAAGAATCCTGCATGTGTAATACAGACGTCATGTTTCTTCCTGTATCTTCACCCCGTGATGATATCGATATCAGTCACGGCTGCTACCCTTTATTACACACCTAAAAAATCTGTATCAAAGGTCACGTGTTATTTTAATTAGAAAACTACTAAGACATTTGTTCTTTTTCAAATATATGACATGGGTAAATCCGTATTACATGCTGTATCAACCCTCGACCAATATCATCCCTCAGGCAAGCCTTCGGGATGATATTGACGTCTCGGGTTGATACAGCATGTAATACGGATTTACCCATGTAATATTCTATATATATTATATTCAATGCAGAAAATATCCCTTTTGTTTAATTTTTTCAGTCAAATACAGGAAATTTCATTGTTCCAAGGATCAATATCAAATGCTGAAAATGTCCATTTTTATATGTTGTAGTCCATTTACAAGAAGTTCCATATTTGCAGGCGTTATTTTATACATTAAATGCACAAGTCTCTTTTGTCACATGACTAAAGTTAAATTACAGCAGGTTTAATTGTATCGAGAATATTTCGAATACAGAAAATGTATTTTTGCCATATTTTTCCTTTAGTCAAATAACAGAAAGTTTCAGTATTCAAATACGAAATGAAAGTATATTGAGTAAATGTGCATGAGACAAAGTCTCTACAAAAACATGGTAGAACGAAGCAATGGAATAACGCTTTTATTGTTGTTCATCTTGAGTTCACTTTGAGGCCTCTAACATCCAGCCTTTTTCATACTTTATAGTATGTACGAGACCCCCCCCCCCCTGTCACCAGTTTGAGAGGAATTGATTGCTGTATGTCGACTAACGCTACATTCATATTCCTTTTTACTGATGGATGTTGGTTTGTCAACAAACATAAATTAAACTGGCGGAGTGCTCCTACAGTCACTGTCATATTTTGCCCGACAAATATAGTGGACAAATTGTCAATAACAACATATGCACAAACACAGGGAACTCATCAATTCGACTATAAGAAACTTTGCATTATAAAAGTGGTAGATATTGACACCATAACAAGGTGGTCAGAAGAGGCTATTTTGGTAATTAAAAGAAAGTTATAAAGTGCAAAAATTTCAATGTGTAATAATATAACCATTTGAGAAAGTTTCTCTAGAACAAGTACACCGTAACTGAAATATACAGATATCATTACGAATACTGAAAAATTCCTTTTTTGTCATATGTTTATAGTCAAATTTCATGCATCATTAAGAATATAATGTTAAACTGGAAAAGTCAGTGTCTCTGTTTATTTTTTGTTTCCTTTACTTTAATAAAAAAAAGGTTCTACGTGTTCTATTTGTGATTGTATACTTAGACGTTAACATCATAACAAAAGTTAGAGTTTATTATGCAATTGGGAGTATTTTTTGTTTTTCCAGTTTTTTAATATTACTATATTAAACGTTATAATAATAATCCTCACTTATTTGGATTCGGTATGGTGTCTGGCCTAAATTATGTGTAAAATTAAGAATTAACAAAGAAGAAACAGGGAAATTCAAACATCCGGACGCCTGGATCCGCCTGTGAAATTTTATGTGTTTGGTAATAAAAAAAAATAGAAGTATTGTGGTCTGTTGGCCCAAAAATGATACGACACTCCCCTAGTAGAACGTCTTCAAAATAATTTAAAACAAAGACATTTAACAGTGCACAACGGCATTACGTTCTTAAGATTTTGTAAAAAAAAAATGTTACGAAAAGTTTCTACAATTTACAGGAAACATGTAAAAATTTAGTAAGTCGACAAATAGGAAGTTGATGTCCGGTAAACTTGAATTCTTTCCAGTATGGAACATTTTTTTTTATTTGCATACAAAATTTCAAATGGCAGTGATATGTAGTTTTTGAGAAAATTTTAACAATTCATGAAAGATGTTGAAAATTAAGTTAGTCTGTAAACAGGAAGTAGATGTCAGCAAATCCTAAATTGTTACTTGCGGAATGGGACATCATTCTAAATGTCCTTACAAATTTTCAAGAAGTAGTGATTTGCAGTTAATGAGAAAGTTTTTACGAAAAATTTCTACAATTCACAGAAGATGTCAAAAAATTAAGTAGGTCGGTTTAAAGGAAGAAAATCGCTACTTCTAGTATAGGACATCATTTCAAGCTTTGCATGCAAAATTTCAAGTGACAGTGATTAGTAATTACTGATAAAAAGCTACAAAAAATTGTCATAGACAGTCAGAAACAAAGACAGACGGACAGACAGACATACAAACGGACAAGGTAATCCCTATATACTCCCTTAACTTTTTTCATGGGTTTTGAAATATGTTTTTTCATAATTTTCTTGCTCTATTTGAGTAAGAGGAGGCCCGAGAGCGTACTATACAGTTAAGTTGCGTAAAATTAAAACCAATTAGTGAAACATTTCAAATACCAAATAATATAAAGAATAATTTTGGAATTGTTGCCTTCCTGAAGAATTTTGAAAATAAATAGCATCTGAATAGTTTTAAAATTCGTAGTTCATTTTTCACCTAATAAACGGTAATTCAACATTTTTAACTTAAGTTCATATTATAATTTATTTGTAATTGGTATGATTTTTCTTTGATCTCGTGAGGCCGTGAGGCAAATATTTTCTGTATTTGTTACTGCTCGAATACAACAAGAGAAAAATCTTAAGCCATGCCTACTTTGTCATTCTGCGTATTAATATAAACAAAGAAATATACATCTACAAAAACTTTAAGGGTCATGCAAATTAATTTACTTATCAGCAGTCAATTTCCCCTATTTCTTAAAAACTTATTTTCATCTTTGAAAAATTTTGTTCTATCAAAGGATTTAGTCAATTACCGATAAAAAGAATAATAGACGTTCTTCAAATATTGTGGACAATAATGGACGAGCACACTTCCTTCAAATATTGTCAAATATTGTCTCCAATAATAGACTTGCCCACAAGTGGACTCGTCCATTATTGTCGTCAATTTTTTTGGTATAAAAAACTTCTATTATTCTATATATAGTTGCAAAACTACTAAGAATTCAGTTTTAAGTAGATTATGGCAAATCAAGACGAAAATACAAAAAAAAAAATCAAGAAAATTCATCATTTAGTGCATGCAGTTAATGTTATGGACTTATATATATATAATCAATTAAGAATGTCAAAAATATGGCAAGATAATTCTACACAAAAATAAGATTATGGAGACCTCGTCGAGAAATTTCACATCAGAATTAGAAATGTTAAGGCCTTTTCCTTTTTCGTGAATTTCTGGATAAGTTTTCATTCATATAAAGACTGTTGATATTATTTAAAGAAACAAGGAAAATTTAACTTAAAATTTGTGAAGAAAACAAAATTAGAAGAAAACATACCAAGAATGTTGAGTAATTTTCAAACATAGAAAAAATACGCAAACCTTTCTATTTTAGTCGTGACAGGTACAAACCCAATTGGGTACAAATAGGTTCTGATTGCTAAGTTGGAGTTTTTATCATACTTTTGAATACTTCGGCCTTCAATTCTTATTTTTTTTGTATGTATCGAATTCGGTTTCATTTGTAGAAATTATAAATTCTTGTAAAAGCAGAGATAGTGTTAGTAAACACTTGAATTGTTCGTGTTGACAGAGTATTGGTGTTATAAACGGTACAAATGTTAAGTGTAACCTTAGACATAATATAAACAATGCCAAAGTGTGAAATATCAAATTCGAATATCTACTCTTTGTCATAAATATGGAATATTCGTATTATCTGTGGCAAAATTTGAAGTTTGGAAGTAGTATGCACAAAAGTGTGTAGACGGAAGTATAATATTTTGCTTTCAAAAACAACGGCAGTAGAATACCGAAGGAACAAAGCACAAGATTACACAAATCAAAGTCCAGAGACAAGGCAAAAGCAAGAACACCAAAAGACGGAAGACCAAAGACACCACATGCCTACAAAACACTCGAACGTTACATATACAACACAAAAAACTAAAGCACTAACAGTGTGAACTCTCAATAAACAAGAGTGACATCAGGTGCCCCGGAAAGGTAAGCATGTCCTGCTCTGTGCACAGCACCCGTCACACTGTCAGTGGGTCAATTCAGGGTAAAGTCGAAACCGGTAATGTCAAATCAGGGAAGACGCAAATCTAGCTGAAAATGTCAGTTTTTATTTCTGACACTGACATTTCATATCTATCTATGATGTCGTGGTGACGGCCATAGAATTTCTGAAGGGACGAAAGTAACAAAGGCTGAACATATCCCTGACTCAGCAGTTTTTGTGACAGTGCTTTTGCTCTTTCCACAAAGTCACTGTATGTACTGCACGCTCTACAGTAACGAATTAATTGTGAAATATATACTCCATATGCTGGGGATGCAGGTATATTGCTGCAGAGAAAGGGAAAGTTCACAATTGGAAAGTCAAAATCATCACGTTTGTCATATAATCTAGATTTCAGACGTCCATGTTCGTCAATGTACAACAAAAGGTCAAGGTATGAAGCAGAATCGGGTGTATCGGTTGTCTCTTTAATTTCAAGTTCACTGGGGTAGATACGATGTAAATATTCTTTAAATTTTGGGTTATTAAGAGAAAGTACATCGTCTATATATCTGAAGCTGAATTGTATTCCAACTGCGAGGCACGAAAGTCTCTGACTCTACGATATTGTCAGACCACTCCTTCAACCCGTTCTGAAACCCACTTTTTGGTGAAAATAGGACATTTTTAAAATCAAATATTTGATGTACAAAAATTTCCCAAAAATGCAATTTTCAAAGTTCATCGCGTACAAGAATATTTATGTGATCACTTCAGCGATTTTTAAAGGATAATTTGATTTTTTGAAAATAAACATCCCTTTCATATCTCAGGCATTCTCCACAAATATATTCCATATTTATGAACAAACTGTTGCATTTTTGTCCATAAGTATTACATCTACGCTGTAAATTGAATAGATATTACGTGCTTTTAAATTCAAAATAAAAAAAACTGTTTCTAAATAGCAAAACATTATGATAGTAAGTACTTTATACAATTTATATACTTTCTGTCGGACCAGGTACTAACATGTGGATATGCAGTAACTGTAACACAGGAAATAGAACAGATGACAGCGAATGTAGAAATTGTCTGGAGAAACAGGACGAAGCTTTACCACTTGGTTTGTACTCCAATGAAAATTACGATTTAGTTGTGTAAACTTCCTTTTATTGATTATTTAAAATATTTTCAACAATGTTTGAAGGACAGAATAACTAAAGTAACGGAGAATACATCTACTTTTGAAAACTCCCTGTATTTTTTAACCGAGTTACAATGAAGTTGAACTGGCGGACAGGCGGGCGTCAAACATTGGTTTCCGGATGATAACTCAAAAAGTTTACATCCAATTGAATGAAACTTGGATATATTGTTGGGTACCAGGAGGGGAGGAACCCTATTGATTTTGGAGAAAGTAGGTCAAAGGTCAAGGTCACGGTGACCGAAAATAGACTGAAATTTCAGAAAAAATTTGGTTTCCGGATAACTCAAAAAGCTTTTTATTACATCCAATTGAAATGAAACTTGGATATGTTGTTGGATATTAGGAGGGGAGGGACCCTATTGATTTTGGAGAAAGTATGTCAAGGGTCAAGGTCACACTGACCGAAAATAGGCTGAAATTTCCAGAAAAATTTTGTTTCCAGATGATAACTCAAAATGTTAACATCCAATTGAAATTAATCTTGGATGTGTTGTTGGATACTAGGAGGGGAAGATTCCCATTGATTTTTGAGAAAGTAGATCAAAGGTCAAGGTCACACTAACCGAAAATAGACTGAAAATTTCAGAATTTTTTTTTCCGGATGGTTACTCAAAAGTTTACATCCAATTGAAATGAAACTTTGATACATTGCTAGGTACTAGGAGGGGAAACCCTATTGATTTTTGAGAAAGTAGGTGAAAGGTCAAGTTCACTTTGACCGAAAATAGGCTGAAAATTTCAGAAAAATTTGGTTTCCGGATGATTACTCAAAAAGTTTACATCCAATTGAAATGAAACTTAGATATGTTGTTGATTACTGGAGATGATCCCTATTTGGTTTGGAGAAAGTAGGTCAAAGGTCAAGGTCACACTAACCGAAAGTAGACTGGAAATTTGGTTTCCGGATGATACCTCAGAAAGTTAACATCCAAATGAAATGAAACTAGAAAATAGACCCTCTTGAATTCATAGAATTTTGGATATCAGTTAGGAAAGATAATATATAAACAATTTTAGAAATATTTGGGTCTTCACATAAACTTGGTCACATAATATTTGAAGTTGCAACTCGGCTTGTGCACCCTGGTGCCATTTAGATTTTTTTCTTATTGTAATAGTTTTTTTAATATGATCGAATATGCTTGAAGCGTTCTTTGAAGTAGGTTTTGTGGGTTCCAATTGAGTCCCTATACACGATAAATCTCTTTCGAATTTGTTTTTCTGGTTTAATAACAAAATACCGCGGTTACTGTGAATTTAGGTTAAAATTTTTTTTTTTAAATTTAAAAAAGAAATCCGAAATTTTTCAAAAATATTTTATTACCCATCCCAGTATTAAAATGACTGTTTACCGAAGTTACTGTAAATTTAATTTCTGCATATGCGCATTTCGACAATTTATGTCTCTTCAGTGCAGATAAAGCCTAAATGTTTGGAAGACCATTAACTCAAAGACGTTTTAAAACTGATAGAGAACAAATAACCAATATGATCTAAATGTAAAACCAAAACCAGCTAAGGACAGAGTTTTGCGTAAGGGAGATACTGCTTAGTTTTTAACAAAATTTGCATCTTGCAAGGTTCCAAATAGAGTCGGTTTTCTGGTCAGTACCGGAGTACTGACTACTCGGTTGGTGATACCCTTGGGGACTAACAGTCCACCAGCAGAGGCATCGACCCAGTGGTAACAAATAACTAAATACCGAAGTTACTGTAAATTTGATTTCTGCATATGCGCATTTCGACAATTTATGTCTCTTCAGTGCAGTTAAAACCTAAATGTTTGGAAGACCATTAACTCAAAAACTGATAGAGAACAAATAACCAATATGATCTAAATGTAAAGCCAAAAACGATTAAGTATTCGAAGAGGGACATATTAAAAAACTAGATGAATTTCGAATGAAATTAATTGCACACTTGTAACACACAGAAGTTGCTGTTTATTTGGATTCTGCAAATGCGCATTTAGAAAAGTTATGTTTCTTCAGTGCAGATTAAATAAAAATATTTGGAAATCCATATACCGAAATATGTGTAATGGCTGAAAGAGAACAAATTACCAATACGATCCAAATAGAAAAGCTTAAATCCGCTAAGGACAGAGCTATGCAAGAGGGAGATACTCCTTTGTTTTGAAAAACAAAAATTTGTTAAATTCAGATATTGCAAGTTTCCAGATAAATCGGTCTTCGGGCCAGCACCGAAGTACTGGCCACTGTGTTGGTGAATACTTCCGGGGACTAAAAGTCCGCCAGCATCGGCCCATTAGTAATGAATAACAAAATACCGAAGTTACTGTTAATTTTATTCATTAGCCATTGGACATGATTTAATTCACAATGAAAGGATATGGAGTAAATGCACATTGGACAAAGTCCCCACAAATGCATTGTAAAACCATGGAATGGTACAAGGCTTTCATTGTTGTTCTTCATCTAGAAGTTACCATGAGGCCTTCAACAATGAGCCTTGCTCATACCTCATAGTAAGTTCAAGACGGCCCCTAGCACCATTTTGAGTGTAATTCTGTCAAAAGCCCGATAATATATACTTATCATTACAATTATGCCAAACAACTGAATACCGTAATGGCACACAGGAGATGAAGAATCATAGTACTGAAAAAAATTATGATGAATTTAACATTCTAATGAAAAATAAAACTGTTTATAATTTGTTTAAAATGTGAATGAAGTTTTAAAAAAAAATCTGTTCCAGATTTAGATATTTATTATAATGATAACCTTTAGTTTCTTGGTTTTCTTAAACTTCCTTTTATTAATTATTTAAAACATTTTCTCTTAAAATTATTATATATCGGTCAACAATGTTTGAGGGACAGAATAACTAAAATAAAGGAGAATACATCTACTTTTGAAAATGTCCGGTGTTTTTTTTCCTTATCTTAATAGCTTTTTTCTAATACGATCGAATATGCTTGAAGTGTTCTTTGCATTAGATTTTACAAAACTGTTAACCTTAACAATCATCTGTAAAGCTACTTTCTTAGGTAGGTTCCAAAGATTTACAAATTTCTAAAATAGACGTCATGTCCCTACACACGATAGATTTTTAGACTTTGTACTTCTGGGTCAAAATTTGGGCTAAAAATGGACTGCGAAATTATTCAGGAAATATTACAATGAACATACCCTGCATTAAAATAATCAAATATTCGAATAGGGAAATATCAAGGAAATAACGATAACTACATTACAGTTAGCAATTTTCTGGGCGACTTCATTTTAGTGCATTTAGTTTGATTATCTACCAATCGTACGAGCTCTGACTCTTAATTCTGAATTCCATCTTTCGGAAAAAAACTGGATGAATTTCGAATGACATGATTTGCACAATTGTAACACATAGGAAAAATGGTAACTATTCAATGAGCTTGAAAAAATAAATATAATTCTATAAACTGATTATTTCTAGTTCATACAAAAAAGTCAAAACTCAAATGTCCTTAATTCATAACCAGAATATATCAACCAGAAAGTTCAAATTCTTAATACTATATTTCATCCAAATACCTGTATATTGGTGCTAGATTGTTTTATTTATCATTTTTCTTATACACAGTATTCTGATGTTTAGTATAAAGCCTTGATTAGATATACGATGAATTCATGTCTCCGTATGTGCTATGATAACAAAAGTACTTTAAGAACTTTTTATGTGTAAGATTTAAAGCAATATGAGCTGTATTTTTTTCAATTCTTTGGCTCCAGGAGAATTCATCATTTCAAGTTATAGTATGCAGAAAGTAAGCAGTTTCAAGTCCAATACCTCGTGAAAACATAAAAAACTTAAAATTTAAGAAAATATAACATGAATTTAATAATTACTGGCCAGCAAAAAATGTATTCTCGGGATGATTCGTATGCATGCGATCTCAGGTCAAATGTTCACGATACATGCGTCACGGAATACTAACAACAGGTCCATGGTCCGATAAATTACGTGCTATGATCAAGCAGAAAGTTGAAGGTAAGTTTGTAAATTATTGTGTACATTGCCAAAATAATAAAATACAACCCAGATTATATTTTCAAGGCTATTCTTATTTTTTTTAAACACGGTAGGGCTTCAGTTGTTTCAAATTTTAATGATCGATTTAAAAATAACCCAAAGTGTAAATTGCACTGGTCACGAATTTAACCGATTTTCCCTCGCCTTTATCACGTAGGCATTCATAATAGACTGGCTCCTTTGAAATCAGAAACCAGTCCGGCATATGGGTAACTGTTAACAAACACCGGAGACGGAAAATAAAGATAGTTGTAATCCGGAGTAGAATTTTTGTCATTTTTCCTGGATTTGTTTTTAAACTACGCCACTTGGAGCCAAATAGTCCGAAAAGTTGTGTGTCAACCGGCAACCGCATCTTAATTGTCAAGTGTAGACATATATAACCAAACCGAAGTTTGCCGATTGGTGGTACGTTTGTTTTTGTTGACTATATATAGAATCTTGGTTAGGTCCGGTTTTGGTGTCGAACATTAATCACCTGCAATGATAGTTCAAAATCGTATTCAAAATTAATTTAATAATGGAAATTATGAAGTATTCTTGGCGTTTTTATGCATTTAAGGATATCTGATACCATTTTTTAGACAAATGGATACAACACAAAACGTTTTTATAACTTCAAAAAAAAATGAAGAATTGCAGCTCATATTGCTTTAAAATTGTAATGTTTATTGTTTAATTTGTTATACTAAAGATATTTTGTTATTTGTTTTTACTGTTTAGTCAAATTGGTATCCATTAATTTCCTTGAAACAAAGTCCACATGATCACCAAGCATTGCTAGAGAAATATACTGCCGTTATTCAAAAGTAAAAAATAGAGAATGCCGTATATCGGGATATTTTCGCGTGTGTTTAATTTTCGCTATGTTTCCGGTACACTAGCGGGCACAAATTTTAGACTGCAGGTAAAACTTATAAGCAAAACGAATATTTCACTGCCACGTTTTACATTGAAATCGCGAAGAAAAGCCGACGCGAAAACAACCCGATATACGTAATTAGCTTCTACCATGAGAACAGATCAAAGATCTGGACATCTTTCATGAATGTAAGAAAATCTGTCTTATGAGTGTGAAGCGCAGCAAAACTAGAGAATAAGACGAAAAATTTCTCACGTGAGTGAAAGATGGACTGAAAGCACCCCAAATGAAATGGTATGAGAATAAAAATGATAAAGCAGATTGTTTTAAACGCCTTATTCCAGATATTTACAGAAATTACAATGTAGACAATATGTCATAATGTATCAGTGGTAAAAGTGTAACGGTGGTATATGGTCCACATGTATTAAAGATCAATAGCATGCACGGATCCAGAGATTTTGAGAAGGGAAATTTAGAAACGAAAGGAAAGTTGACCGAGCGGAGGGAGGCGCCAAATTTTTTTTGGGGTATTTCTTAGTAAAATATCAGGTTATTCATAAAAAATACATAATTGTTAAAAAAGGGGGTTTTGACCCCCGGAACCCCATCGGGGTCTGCCAATGAATAGATCGTAGTTCACAGACATTCGGGTCACACAACATATATTACCACCACATTAAACTAGATGGACATGTCCCGATTAACTCCCTTAGGTGCGTGGCCGAATGGGTCGACAGAATAACTGTCTGTGTGATGCATATATTATCTGTGATGTGAGAAATTATATGTCTAAAGTCAAATTTTAGCCAGGAACAAGTTAAGGTAGTAGACATAGGTTAAGGGAGATAACTCTTTAAATAATTAAGGCGTTTCAAAAGTCAGTTTCATTGATGCTCTTCAAGCATTTATATGAAAAATATTAAATATCATCTATGTTACTATGAAGCTTACAGTATATTTATGAAGATGATCTTAACAAACATACACCTAATTATTAAGAGTTATGTCCCTTAACCCAGGTGTACCTCCTGCTTTCTTGTTCGTCCATCGTATACAGTCATTATACGTCATTAAACAAAACAGCCTCACAAAAAAACTTGTCACTGTTAAAAAGTACAACACAACAACAACAATGAAGTCCAAGCTTATGTCAACTTTACAAAATTTGAAAAACCTCAACAGAGTGTACACAGCATAAATTTGGATATAAAATAAAATAAATGTTGTAATGTGAAAAGGTTTGGGCCCAATAAAACTAGTTTTATCCCGCCGCAGCAGGTTTGCGCCTGTATTAAGCCAGGACATTTATTAAGCCTTTGTGTGTCTTGTCTGTTTTCTACTTAGTTTACTTTATATCAATAGGAGTATAGGATGATGTTTATTTCTCTGAACTTGATTACTCTTTATTTACGGACCGACTCCGACCTGCCCTTGGGCGTGGGGTTTCCTAACCGTTCACTGGAGATCTTATGGTGGCTTTGAGTTGTTATTACTCCTCTTTGGGCCGTTGTCTCTTTGACACATTCCCCGTTTCCCTTCTTTTTTCTTTTTTGTTCCAAAATAATAAAAAAAACAATGAATGACAATAATCGGGATAATAAAAAACAAATTAATCAGACAGAATGAACGAAGAACAAAATACCGAAGTTACTGTTAATTTTGTTTCTGCATGTGCGCATTTCGACAACTTATGTCTCTTCAGTGCAGATAAATTCAAAACATTTGGAAGTGCATAAACTGAAATATTGTAAAGCTAATGGAGAACAAAAAAAAAAAAAGAATCTAAATAGGAAAGCCAAAACTCAGCTAAGGTCAGAGCTATGCATGAGGGAGGTAGTCCTTAGTTTTAAACACAATTTTGTAAAATATAGATATTGCAAGTCTCAAAAATAAAATTGGTTTTCGGGTCATCACCGAAGTACTGACTACTGCGTTGTTGAGCACCCCCGGGACTAACACTCCACCAGCAAAAGCACAAGCCCAATGGTAACAAAGAACAAAATAGCGAAGTTACTGTTAATTTTGATTCTGCATATGCGCATTTCGACAACTGATGTCTCTTCAAAACATAGCTTGACTACTTCAAACTTCAAACTTCAAACTTCAAGTCAAACATTGTCACGTAAATACCTACAACAAATAAATAATAACCTCGATATGGTAATCGGGGAACTGAGGGCATGTTCGATTTTTTAATATTCGTTACCATTTTTATAATATGTCAATCAACATGTTTTTGTATATAAGTATATTCTGATTCAATTTGTATGGTGTTTGCTACTTGGACTCATCGTATGCAATAAAATATCTTTTGTTATTTGAATTTTGTTTTTTTTTTGCACTCAAAAACTTTCAAGTTGTACAATTCAGTTAGGATCTCTTACAAGTGTCGAATTTTAAATCTTTTTGATTTAAAAACGGAGAATACAAGAATCATAAGTAAAAGAAATACATCAAGGTTTCCTACTGCGTTCTGAAAGATTAAATGGTCAGTAGAAAAACAGGAAGTTCAAAAGATCTTTAGAGCCATTCTCTGTCAGAATCAAAGAATCTGCCATATGCTTGGAAAGGTGGGGTCTCAGATTTTGATGAAATTGTGTAGTAAAAGTTATATGTAATCCTGACAACAAAATAAGTTTTGTTTTTCGATTTTGAGCAGTGGTTACTATGGTAACCGGTCATGCCCAAACATGGTTTCAAAAATGCTGTCAAAACGGCCAAAACGAGTGAAATCCGTAAGCCGTTAAAGAAAATACGAATTAACTGGGGTTTCATTACTATATCAGTGATTAGATAACGGGTCAATGTAACCTTTGAAACAAAAAGCAGTGAAATGACTTAGGTCTAAATTTGGTTACCATGGCAACAAAAATCACTAAAAACGACAATTTCCGAAAAATGGGAAAATGGCCAATTTGCCCATTTTTGAGTGTTAATTACAAAAAATTGCGTCTATAGAAATTCATTAAACTTACTGAGCTTCGAGTTTAGTATATTATCTTTAAAATATCAAAAACTGAAAATGGTGATATTCCGATTTTAAAAAATAAATAATTTTGAAATTTGTTGAGATAGTGATTTTCATATTTCTGTCAGAAAACCCCAAAATAACCATTCTTACTTGTATTTCAGTCCCTCTTCAGCAGATAGTATTGATATTGAGTTATTGGTCCATTTTAAAGTGAGAATGCTTAGCATATGCTAAATGACCTTGACATTCCATCTTAAGGTCATGAAACTCAAATTTCCAAGGTCAAAATTGTGTCAAAAACCACTGGAAATCTGTATTTCGACTTGTATTTCAGCTAATCTTCGGTAAATTGAAATGATGTTGGGTATCTGTTTTTTAAGAGGAACATGCTTTTTATATCTTAGTATATGCTATATGACCTTCATATTCCATCTCAAGGTCACAAAACTCAAATTTCCAAGGTCAAATTTGTGTCAAAAACCGCTCGAAATCTGTATTTCGACTTGTATTTCAGCCCATCTTCGGATGATTGTAATGATGTTGGGTATCTGTTTATTTTAAGAGGAACATGCTTTTATATCTTGGTATATGCTATATGATCTTGATATTCCATCTCAAGGTCACAAAACTCAAATTTCAAAAGGCACACTTGTGTCAAAAACATCTGAATTTCGACTTGTATTTCAGCCCATCCTCGGTAGATTGTAACGATTTTGGGTATCTATTTATTTTAAGAGGAACATGCTTTTTATATTTTGGTGTATGCTATATGACCTTGATATTCTATCTCAAGGTCATAAACCGCTCGAAATCTGTATTTTAACTGTATTTCAGCCCATCTTCGGTAGATTGGAGTGCTGTTGGGTATCTGTTTATTTTAAGAGGAACATGCTTTTTATATTTTGGTATATGCTATATGACCTTGATATTTCATCTCAGTGTCACGAAACTCAAATTTCAAAGGTCAAATTTGTGTTAAAAACCGTTAGAAATCTGTATTTCGACTGTATTTCAGCCCATCTTCGGTAGATTGTAATAATGTTTGATATCTGTTTATTTTAAGACGAACATGCTTTTTATATTTGGTGTATGCTTTATGACCTTGATATTCCATCTCAAGGTCACGAATTTTTTTATTAAAAAACCGCTAAAATCTGTTTTTGTATTTCGACTTGCATTTCAGTCCATCTTCAGTAGATTGAAATGATGTTGGGTATTTGCTTTTTTTTTTTTAGATGAACATGCTTTGTATATCTTAGTATATGCTTAATGACCTTGACATTGCATCCCAAGGTCATGAAACTCAAAGTTTCAAGGTTTTGGCCACAAATATTCTCATTTCATACTATTTTCTCGGGATCGATATTGAATATGCCAGGAATAACCTTCTGGTGACATTACGTTAGCAGCCACTACTATACGGATGTTTGACCTTGAACTCTTAATGTCAAAAGATAATCACCAAGGCCATTTTTTATCCATAAGATCAAATATTGCTACACGATTAATAAATTTGTTTTACGGTTTTTTTCGTGTGGCACATGTACATGTACATACTTTAAATATACTCTTGTGTATAAGATCACTCTACAGTTGCATTGTTCTGATCAGCATTTGTTGTTTAAAGCCTTACGGAAAGATCAAAAACAGAATCGAATGCTTCAAAAGCTGCCATTTGCTCAACCCAAATCCAATAGTGACCATAACAGAAACTTTAACCTAAGTCCTTCCCGCTATATGTTGTGATTGTCCACTAGCTTAAGACACTAGTGCGTTTGTCGGGCAACGGATGATATGGATTGTAAGAGTATTTTGCAAGTTTTATTAGTGTTTGTTGACAATCCCGTATCCATAACGATGTAGCGTTATTCGACAAGAGTAATATATTATATTGCCCCCCTCCCCCNCCCCCCCCCCCCCCCCAAAAATTGACCCCTAGAAAAACCACTTGAAAGACATAAAAAAAACAAATTTTTTTTTCAAAAAAATCAAAAACAACATAAAAAATACTACATTTTTTAACCCTCCAAAAAAAAATCCGGGAGGGGACAATATATTACTGTCGGGTCTAAAAAAAATAAAGGTCGGAAGTTCAGACACAAAAAAAGTTCCTTGTGGGTCTAAAACAGGATGAAAAAAAACAGCCGGAAGCTCAGGAAGATAAAAGAGTTTTTGTAGAGAAGGAGTAAAATTATAAATGATAAAAATGATGGGGAAAATTATTCAAAAAAAAATAAAATAGAATAAATTATTATATGAATTACTGGGTAATACACAATGAATTACAGAAACTAAAGTTAAATATAAATTATCAACAAACAGCCAGTTTATTATGTATTACTATGTAATACTGACATCGCATTGATCTTTTGTTTCTACAATGTAAAGACATATTGATGCTATTAGATAGGACATTAGTTTTAAATAAATTAAATCGATCATTGTAAATAGTTACCTGGTTGTCAAGAAAATATTTACATGTTGCTTAGACGACGTTGTCAACACTTACTGTAAACATATAACAGTTGATACCAGGCCGAGAAGACGCTATTTATATGTCTTAGAATACAGTGGAATTTAGTAGTTTGAACGTTAATCAGATATGAAATCACAACAATGGAATATAAACCAAAAACAATTGATTAATGAATATCGAATTTACTATAAAAAATGACATTGTTGGTTAACAAAATTGATTCAAATGATGTGCTGCTTCCCAGTGACTTTCTCAATGCTATATTTATAAACGGTTATGCATAACCGGGGAACTTTCTCAATCTCTAATTGTGTTTTTAATATAGTATATGTGATATTGATTTTCTTATTCCAGTAGTGACTATTTCTCAATGCTATATTTAGAAACAGTTATGCATAACCGGGGTAGTTTCCTAATATGATTGTTGTTGTGTAATAAAGTATTTATTATTGTTTTTCTAGGTCTTACTTTTTTTTTGTAAATACATATTTGTCATCATTATTTGTTTGTCGTCTAAAATGAGGTTAATGTACATGAGCAGCATATTTGGCTGAAGTAAATATTCATGATAATAGCGTTTTTTTTTTTTTTTTCAAATTAAAACTTAGTCAGTTGTAATTCTTGATTATAAAAAGAAACTATAATTTCTTCACCTTTTAAATCTTTTATTTTATAAGTAAGAGGATTTGTATTTAAAACTTTTTCAATTACAAATATTTCTTTTGTCCATCGAGTTGTATAACCCTTTTCAAATTGACCTTTATTTTTTGTTATTCTTACTCTATCTCCTACTTTGAATTTAGGTTTTTTAATTTTTTCTTCTTTTTCTGGATATAAAATTTTATACACTCTTAATTCATTTTTTAATTTACTTGCTTCAACGGGTGTCATTTTAATTGAAGAATGTACTGTATTATTATAATTTTTAACTAATTGATTTAAAATATCATAATATTTAAATGTTCCATTGGAAGTAAAATATTTATACATATGTTGTTTCATTGTTCCTATCCAACGTTCCACTACACTAGATTTTTTCTTCATTCTCAGTTGAATATAACTTTATGTTATTATCTTTTAACAATTCTTTTACTTGTCGGTTATAGAATTCAGATCCTTTATCTGAAAAAAATAGAGAGACATTATGATAGTGGATTCATAAGACTTCATGCACAAAATGAATTTAATAAAGTATATAATTCTATTATCAAAAAGTATAAAGTATGGGAAGAAGAACATCAGGGAAGAGAGTCTTGTTTAATATTTTATGAAATAGAAAACACTTAAGTTAAAGTTGTTAGAGTAAAAAGTTTAAATGGATCTTCTTATTTTGACCTAGGAATAAAATTTAATAGTTTAACAAAGATAACTACTGTTTTGCTTATAGAGTAATTGCAGGAATACTATATAAATTAAAAGAAAATCCTAATGAACATAAAACATATTCCGATACATTTTTTAAAATGAATAAAAACCCCGCAAGAGCATCAATTTACAAACCTTTTTAGATCATATTAATATGAAAAATATTAAATTTCCAATAAGTATAAATTCAATTGAAACATTTGAAAAACAAAATGAAAATATAGCTATCAATGTGTTTGGAATTTAAAACAAACTTTTTGATCCTGATGATAAAAAATTTAATAAATTAAATCAAGAAAAAAAATTACGAAATATATATCCAAAGTATAGAAGTCAATTTGAAGATAGAGATTATGTTATAGACCTATGATATGTTAGTATAGATGATAAAACTCATTATTGTTTAATTGAAAATTTTAATGCTTAATTATAATCATCATAAAAGATATCAGTGTATAAATTGTATTGCTGCTTCATATACTACTGAAAAAGCTTTAGAAAAAAATAAAAAGGATTGCTTTAAAAATGAACCATTTAAATATAAAATGCCACAAGAAGGAAGTAAGTGTGAATTTAAAAATCATCATTTTAAATTAAAACTACCATTTGTTGGATATGCGGACTTTGAATCAATTAATATAAAGTTAAATAATATGGATGTTGATCTTCGAAAACAAATTAATAAATTAAGAATAAAGAGTAAATCTCATAATGTTAATTCAAAAATTAAAAATATGATTATTAATAAAATAATAAAAGAAGGAGAGGTAACTAAAAAAATAGCAAAAGCAGTTTATCATAAATACATTAATAATAAAATAAATAATGAAGAAACAAAAAAATATATAGATAAAATCCAAGAAAAATATATTGAAAAATATTTTCAAAGTTGATAGATAAAATTTTTAATAAATGGATTAAAGTTGGAAGACCTATAAAAAATGAGTGATTACAAAATAAATAAATATTGTGAAATAAATAAACTTAAAAGGAAAAGATTGATATTAATAATCTACAAAATAAAATAAAAAGAGAAAATATTAAATTATCTTTTAAAGATAATACAATAAATTTACAACAACAAAAAGTAGTTTCTTATAATTTACAACTAGTTTCTCAATATCCTAATGTTATACCAAATAAAAATATTAACTATGAACCTAGTGAAAATGCTGAGGAAGATTTTGTTAAAATATAAAGATAAAATTAAATGGGCTTATTATCATGCATTAAAGAAATTTAAAATTTCAAATGAGAAAAAAGAAGAACTATATAATACTTCTAATTGTTGTTATTTGTGTAATAAGGAATTAGAAAGAAAAGAAAAAATAATTGAACATAACCATTTATCAGGTCAATTTAGAGGAATTTTTGGTCTATTTGTAATAGATTAGAATCTGGAGATGGAAAACAATTTCCAATCTTTTTCCATAATGGAAGTGGATATGATTTTCATTTTATAACAGAAGAACTACTGAAACATGAAACAATATGCAATAGAGTAAAGGAATTACCAAAAGATAGTGAAAATTACATATCAATAACATTTGGAGATCAATATTTGAAGTTAGTTTTTAAAGATAGTATGAGATTTTTACTAAGTAGTATTGATAACTTATCAAAAACATTAAAAGATGATCAATATAAAATACTTAAAAAAGAATTATTTATTCATATAAAAATCAATTATTTGAAATTTATAATAATGAATTTAGTAAAGAAATGAAAACGCATGAAGAAATAGACGAAAAATTAATTGAGCATTATACAAATCTTTTATTTGAAGATTTAAAATATCATGAGTATAACGAAAGTGAAAAGAAATGGAAAAGAAGTTTTAAAGATGTATTTCCATATGATTATTTTGATTCTTCAGGAATTAGAAAATATTTTTTTCCCAGATAAAAAAGAATTTTATTTTATATTGTATCAAAAAGATATATCAGATAATGAATATAATCAAGGAAAAAAGATATTTAATATATATATTGTGAAACATTTAAAGATTACTTAATGCTTTATCAAAAACTAGATGTGTTAATATTAACCGATGTATTTGAGAATTTTAGAGAACTATGTTTAAAATATTATGAAATAGATCCAGCTTATTATTATTCAGCGCCTGGTTTATCATGGAATGCATGATCTAAATATACAAGAATAAAATTAGATTTGATACATGATATAGATATGTTAAATATGTGGAAAAAAGGGATTAGAGGTGGATTTTCTGGAGTATTAGGAAAACGTTATGTTGAAGCGAAAATGAATATACTAACAAAGAAAAAATAGATAATCCAAATTACTTATGGTATACAGATGCTAATAATTTGTATGGTGGTGGGATGTCAGAAAAACTTCCAACTGGAAATTTTAAATGGGAAGATGAAGATAAAGAAAATCAAGATATAACTATTTTTAGATAAATGTAATGAGGAAAAAGGAATGATTTTTAAAGTGGATTTAGGATATGATCCACAAACAAAATTCAAATTAATAAAATATTCACCTATGCCGGTTTTAAGAAATATAAATGAAGAAGAAATATCAGATTATTTAAGAGATTTTTAAAACAACATAATACTAAATTAGGAAACGTTAAAAATTTATCTAAGATATTCATGATAAGAAAGAGTACATTGTACATTATGATATTCTCAAATATTACATTTGATCATATATCATAAATCATAAAGCATGGTTAAAAGATTATATTGATTTCAATACAAGCATGAGAGCAAAAGCAGAAAATGATTTTGAAAAAGATTTCTGGAAATTAATGAATAATTCTTTTTACGGAAAAACAATGGAGGATATTTCTAATACATGTTTAGTAGAATTAGTATATACTCCTGAAGATCTTAAAAGCATCGAGAGATAATCTAAAAGATATTATAGATTTCAATGAAAATTTTAAAGCAGTATTATTAAATTACAAATCAATGTATTTTAATAAACCTATTTATTTAGGAATGTGTATTTTAGATTATTCAAAATTAGTAATGTATAAATTTTATTATGATATTATTGAAAAATATTTTCCAAATAATGAGATTTTATATTCAGATACCGATTCATTTGTATTAAATATATTTACAGAAGATATATACTCTGATTTAAAAAAAAATAAAAGAACTTTTAGATACATCTAATTATCCAAAAGATCATTCTTTTTATTCAACTGTAAATAAAAAGATAATAGGTAAATTTAAAGATAAATTAGGAGGCAACATAATGACAAAGTTTTTTGGAATAAGAAGTAAAATGTATGGATATGAATATTTAGATTACTTAACTGGCAAGGAGATTTCTCCGAA
Organism: Modiolus philippinarum; assembly: GCA_002080025.1. Classification (NCBI taxonomy): domain Eukaryota; kingdom Metazoa; phylum Mollusca; class Bivalvia; order Mytilida; family Modiolidae; genus Modiolus; species Modiolus philippinarum. The sequence goes on along the minus strand of MJUU01010568.1, from coordinate 23,065 downwards.
TAAAAAATTTAAATGTTTAGCAAAGGGAGTTAATAAAACAACTAAGAAAGAGTTAAATTCTGAATCATATGAAAGTTGTTTATTTAAAAAAAGAGTAATTCATAAAACAATGTTTAATATAGTACATAAAAGTCATAAAATATATTTAAATGAGATGATTAAAATTGGGTTATCACCCTTTGATGATAAAAAATATATCGAAGGTAACGGAATAGATACTCAACGTTATGGTATTGAATCTTTATATTTTATTTAATTTATTTTAATTTCCAAGCAACAACACCAGATAATCCCATACCAACAACAAATGCAATTTCTCTATTTTTCTGATCTTCTGATGGAGTATAAAAATCACTTAATACTGGTTTAAGATCTAAAACTGAATTTGAAGGTAAATTTAATTGTTTACCTGTAACATTATAATATTCTCTCATAGCTTGATCAACATCATTAAAAGTTTGGACAGCATGATTTTCTTTTTTTTTAATTGTTCATTAATAAAATCTAATCTTTGAATTCTTCTTTTATTCAATTCTGCTGTTGCTTTTTCTAATTTTTCTATTACTTTATCATGTCTTATTTTCTCTTCATTTGCATTACTACCCATATGTGAAAATAGATAATTTCTACCAGAAAATGCGAAAGCGTTTGTTATTGCTCCTCCTAACATCATTGCTAATGCACTTGCCATTTTATAAAAAAATAAAATTTATTTCATAATATCAGTAGGTATAATACCTTGCTTAACCAACATATCTTTTGTTGACATTGCAAGTAATATATCAATAGATAACATTCCAATATCACTCATATTAAAATCCACTTTTGGTGCTGGTCTCTTAAATATCTTTCTACATATTTCTGCATATCCAACTGTTAACAATGATTCCACTCCAGCATGATATAGCATATTTGCAATTTGTTTTCCGTCTTTTGGTGTTGCCATTTTTATATATTAATTTTTTATTTCTTTTTTTATTTCTTCTTTAATTACATTTTTTAAATCTTTTATTATTTCATCTTTAAATTCATATTTTACATTTTCTTTTAATTCAATTCTTTGAAATATTCTTTTTCCATTTTTTGTTTTTCTTCATACTGTTTATCTAAATCTACTATTGTTAAATATCTTATCCTTTTCTTTCTCCACTTACATAATTTTTTACACAACACTAAAAAAACCACCCACAGATGCCAAAGAGAATGCTGAAAAAAATTCGTTTATAATTACATCTATTTTTTTCTATTTTGCCTATTTTAAAAAAAGTAAAATTAGTTGAATTCAAAAGGATCAATTTCTTTCTTTTTCACTTTCTTTTCTACTACGGTCGAGACTTGTTTTGGCTTGTACATATATAATAATCCTAATCCACCTACTACAATTGATAAACATAATGGTATGTAATTTTTGTTCGAATTTTGTTTGTTTGTTGGCAAAGCATGATATTCATCATCACTTGTTACTTGAAGCTCACCAGCTTGTTTTTATTCTATATTTTCTTTTTTTAATTGTTCTGCCTCTTTTCTTTTTAATTCAGCTTTTATTTTTCTTGCTTCTACACCTTTCTTACCAGCAGCTACTCGGTTTGGATTTTTTGTTTTGTTTCTTCTTTTGTTTCATTTTCACTCCTCATTTTTTATGTCATTATTTTCATCTTTAATATGTTTTGCTGTTGTTAACATTGCAGTAAAAGGAGCAAGATACATACCATATCTATAGTACAGTTCACAACATGTGTTAGTTAAAGCATGATTTATAAAAGGATCTTCCTCTAAGTCTTGCATTAACTTTGGTTGATTAACAACTTTGAAATACTTTGATACACCCATAACATATAAATTAATAAAAGAGTTTCCTAATGTCTTAGTCATACTAGCTCAAAATCTTGCTTCATATTTACAATATAGTTTGTGTATTTGTTCTGTTGTCATTGTATCAATGTCTGAAAATTGTAATTCTTTACCCAGATATTGTTTACTACCCCCACCAACAACAACGGCTGATAATCTTTCATGTTTTTTTTTTTCTAAAAGGGTACCACTGTCATCTTCTACTTCAATTTTGATGTCTTGTAATAATTCCTCGGCGTCCATTTTATATATTTTATTTCCGAATTTAAAAAAACTAAATACAACATATCCAACTAATGATAATACTGCAGTGTTTGTTATTATTGTTAGAATTTCCAAAAGTATTGCTTTTTATTGCTTTTTTATTGCTATTTTTTGTTATATTATTTAAGCATTGCTCAAGCATTTCTTAAGCATTTATTAAGCATTACTTAAGCATTTCTTAAGCATTGCTTAATCAATTACCCAATAATCAGTAGGTTGATCTGTCTTTAATATTAATTTACGATGTTCCTTTTTTTAGCTCACCTGGCCTAAAGGCCATGTGAGCTTTTGCCATCACTTGGCGTCCGTCGTCTGTCCGTCCGTCCGTCGTCCGTCCGTCCGTCCGTAAACTTTTAACATTTTGGCTATCTCCTCTGAAACCACTGAACCAATTTCAACGAAACTTTACAGGAATGATGTATGGAAGGTCCTTTACTTAGTTTTCCGATTTTTTTTCGATCAGTGGAAAAACATGGCCGCCAGCGCAGAACATAGTTTAACATAGGACTCTATGGGAAAACAAATATTTGCTATCTCCTCTAGAGTTACTGAAGCAAATGGAACCAAACTTTACAGAAATGATGTATGGAAGGTCTTTTACTTAGTTTGCCGAAATTTTTTCGATCTGTGAAAAAACATGGCCGCCAGCGCAGAACATAGTTTAACATGGAACCCTATGGGAAAAGCATATATTTGCTATCTCCTCTGAAGTTACTGAAGCAAATGGAACCAAACTTTACAGGAATGCTGTATGGAAGGTCCTTTACTTTGTTTGCCGAAATGTATTCGATCCGTGAAAAAACATGGCCGCCAGCGCAGAACATACTTTAACATGGGACCCTATGGGAAAAGCATATATTTGCTATCATCTCTGACGTTACTGAAGCAAATTGAACCAAACTTTACAGGAATGCTGTATGGAAGGTCCTTTACTTAGTTTGCCGATTTTTTTTCGATCTGTGAAAAAACATGGCCGCCAGCGCAGAACATGGTTTAACATGGGACCCTATGGGAAAAGCAAATATTTGCTATCTCCTCTGAAGCTACTGAAGCAACTTGAACCAAACTTTACAGGAATGCTGTATGGAAGGTCCTTTACTTAGTTTGCCGAAATGTATTCGATCTGTGAAAAAACATGGCCGCCAGCGCAGAACATAGTTTAACATGGGACCCTATGGGAAAAACAAATATTTGCTATCTCCTCTGAAGTAACTGAAGCAAATGGAACCAAACTTTACAGAAATTCCGTATGGACTTAGTTTGCCGAAATTTTTTTCGATCTGTGAAAAAACATGGCGCCAGCGCAGAAGATAGTTTAACATGGAACCCTATGGGAAAAGCAAATATTTGCTACCTCCTCTGAAGTTACTGAAGCAAATGGAACCAAACTTTACAGGAATGATGTATGGAAGGTTCTTTACCTAGTTTGCCTAATTTTTTTCAATCAGTGAAAAAACATGACCGCCAGCGCAAAACATTGTTTAACATGGGACCCTATGGGAAAAGCATATATTTGCTATCTCCTCTGAAGCTACTGAAGCAACTTGAACCAAACTTTACAGGAATGCTGTATGGAAGGTCCTTTACTTAGTTTGCCGAAATTTTTTACATCTTGTGAAAAAACATGGCCGCCAGAGCAGAACATAGTTTAACATGGAACCCTATGGGAAAAGCATATATTTGCTATCTCCTCTGAAGTTACTGAAGCAACTTGAACGAAACTTTACAGGAATGCTGTATGGAAGGTCCTTTACTTAGTTTGCCGAAATGTATTCGATCCGTGAAAAAACATGGCCGCCAGCGCAGAACATAGTTTAACATGGAACCCTATGGGAAAAGCAAATATTTGCTACCTCCTCTGAAGTTACTGAAGCAAATGGAACCAAACTTTAAAGGAATGATGTATGGAAGGTTCTTTACCTAGTTTGCCTAAATTTTTTCAATCAGTGAAAAAACATGGCCGCCAGCGCAAAACATAGTTAACATGGGACCCTATGGGAAAAGCATATATTTGCTATCTCCTCTGAAGCTACTGAAGCAACTTGAACCAAACTTTACAGGAATGCTGTATGGAAGGTCCTTTACTTAGTTTGCCGAAATTTTTTCGATCCGCGAAAAACATGGCCGCCAAAGCAGAACATACTTTTACATGGAACCCTATGGGAAAAGCATATATTGACTATCTCCTATGAAGCTACTGAAGCAAACTGAACCAAACTTTACATGAATGATGTATGGAAGGTTTTTTTCTTAGTTTGCCGAATTTTTTTCGATCTGTGAGAAAACATGGCCGCCAGCATATCTGAAATGTATAGAAGATCCTTTGCAAAAATTATTCATTTCAATAGGATCAGACAAAAAACATGGGTGCTAATGAAGAACATAGCTAAACAGTTGACCCCATTGGTAAGGAAACATTTTTTTAGTCATGTATGGTGTAGAAGCATTTTGACAGGTGAGCGATACAGGCTCAGTCTCTGAGCCTCTAGTTTAAGTTCTTCCTTTATTCTTTGTCTTTCTTCCAAAGTAGGAATATCTTCATTTTCTCTTAGACAATTATCAAAACTGTCTCTGTCTTTTGTGTAGAACATGCATAACCATTTTGTTTGTTCTCTTAAATCTTTTAACACAAAATTATATCTCTGTGAAATAACCCACAGTGATTGCTCAGCATGTCTCCCTGAAAATGCAAGTTCTGACGACATATCCCTTTTTTTTTGTTAATTCTTTTGTTGCACTACAATCATCTATAATATATAATGTTGGATGTCCTGCATATTTCTTAAAAAACATTCTCAGTAGACATTTTTAAGGATTAAATATGGATAATTCAATTATTACTGACACTTGAGTATTGAGACATGAAAGACTATCACTCTTACTCATAAAACTTATTCTATCACCAGCCTTAACATTTAAAGGTTTATCAAAGTTTTTATAACTATAATATTCATAAACAGAATCATCCAATTCTATTCCATGCCAAGTCACGTTATCATTAACACTCACCATGACAGTTAAACTATCTTTACCTGATTTTAGACTTATTAAACTAATACCTAATATTTGACCTGGATAATTCATAACACATTCACTACCACCAGTACCAAAATTAAACATTTGATTAAACTTCAATGGACCATAAATTCCAGCGAATATACATATTGTGTTTCTGTCTGGTATATTTATAATTTTGTTGTATAATAAATTATTATTAATTTCCATTACTTTAAGCTCGTTCCTCATTTTTAATATTTCCGATGCCACTACGTGTTTTTTTTAACTCCAAATATACTCATTTTATTATATAAATTTTAAGTAATTTTTTTAATCAGCTCGAATTTCTAAAACACAATTAATTGGTAAATGATTAATTATCTTTTTATTATTCTCATCTCTAATTTCTAATTTAAATTATGTTATAACATCATTTATCAAACACTTATATTCTGGATGCTCAATCTCGCTGTTACAACTTCTCCAAACTCTTTATTCTGAATTGGAATAACAGCCAATAATGTACTCGGCATACCATCAAGATTATTATAAGAAGTGCTTACTTGTTCTAAATGTACATATAATGATTTATAGATAGCAAAATCTGTTTCCATACTGTTTTTCATTAATTTCAAATATTTTTTTTACTAAATCCTAACATATATCTTAAACTTTTACTCATCTTTAATTCAACAGGAGTGGTTAATAAAGCAAAACCATTTGTTTCATTTACGGACAATTCAAAATTTTCTTTTATAAATTTATCCGCTATTTGTTTGAAATTATAATAACCATCTATAATCTTTATAGGTCTCTCTCCATTTTTTCGTATATGTTCACCTGAAATATTATACCAACCTACGCAATATGATATAAATTTTAAACCGATACGTTTATTCCCGTCTTTGTTATCAATGTATTGTTGTAAGTTTATTGTCTTATCAATATTTGAAATAGTATGGTATTCTATCTTCATTTTTTATATTAAAAAATGACAACAAACGAATATAACTATTCATATAACCCTAACACTAAATATTCTGAAAAAAATATAAATCTTGTCAAACAAACAATATTTGTAAATCAAAAAAAGAACTTCGAAACAACTTTCCCTGATTTATTTAAAAAATATCAAAACCCACCATTACACACCAACATACCATGGAATACATGGATGTATTCTTCATTTGATTGGTGGCATTGTCAGTTAAACTTTGCAGTTTGGTGTGCTAGTACAGGATGTGGTGTTTCCTACAATGACTATATACAAAATACTTCAAATCTTTCTCAAACGATTTATATGTTTCATTTATATTATTGTACTGCCAGAATCTTAAAAGAACTTAAATCACCTTTACCAACAGATTCTTCTTTCTGTTATTACAAAAACCCATATGACAAAGCTGCATATCAAAAATTATGTGATGAATTTCAAATTTTCTCGTAATACAGATTGGAGACAAAAATTAGAAACAGCTGGTCATGGTTTAGGAAGTTTTACCGAATACTATAAACCAATTGCTGAATAAAGAATGAATCATTCTCAGAATGGACCATTATTAAATATAAATGATTCATTTAAGCATATAATAGACATAAATATGGCTTGGACAACATTAATACTAGACAAATCAGAAGGTTTTACAAAAGTAGGCATTGAACGTATTAATGAAAGTATTAGAACGTTTGTATGGGCTTTATTAGGAGAACAATCTCAAACACGTGTAGATATACTAAAAATAGGTACAGGATTTGATGCTCAAAAACAATTCTTAGCAAACGTTCAAGATGCTATTAATAGTCCTATAGATTTACCCTCTCAGATATCAAATTATCAAAATGCTTTAAAATATGCTAGAAGTAAAGTTGATTATGTTAATGGTATTGGGTTATATATGTCTCCAAATGATATGAGATAACAAATTGGAACAATTGTTGGTTATGATAACAAAATTGTAATCGCAACAAAAAATCAAAAACTAGGATTTAATGATAATATAAATAATAAACAAGTTTCTTATTCTTCAGATAAATTAGATGGAACAAAAACAAAAAAATCTCGACCAAAACCAGCTCAAAAATATGGAATCCTTCCAGTTGACACATCTTTAGAAACACATAGAAATAATGCGATACAACATGAAGACAACAAAACAGCAATAATAGTTGGAAGTATTGCGGTAGCAGTTATTGCACTTATCATCTATGAGATTAACTACTATATTCCCTCGCAGCGGTCTACAATAATCCAACAACAAAAATAAGAAACACTATTAAATTATTACTAAACCATTTAACAATTTCTCCAGTTGCAGATAACAGCCAAGACACAATAGCACCGATAATACCGGGTAATGCAGCTGCTGCTTTTCCTGATAGATTAGCTAAAAGTTTTCCAAGATTTGATAATTGTTTTTTATCCAATCTTTTACATCTGTTTTATTTCTAGGAGGTGGAGGTTTACTTCCACCACCAGAAGGAATAATTGCCTCAACAATAACACCAATAATCATTCCAAAAGCAGTTACAATACTAACAATTGTTATTCCTTGTTCTCTGAATAATGTTCTAATTCTTTCACCTAATGTTTTATCTTCTTTTAACATTTTACGTATTGTCTATTTGATTCTATTTTCCTGACTACGTAGTTTATCATTGATTTCATTAATCAACTCCAGTCTTGAGCTTCTGTCATATTCTAAATTTTTTATTCGTTTTCTTATTTCCTCTTTTTCTTCTTCATTTTCTGCTTGTTCTAATTTACGTCTTTCTTTTTCTAATTTTTTATCTATTAGATCCAATTTTGCTATATTATTTCCAAGCGCTTCTTTCATATCAGTAAATGCTGTTGATAAACCAACAATCTCTCTCCATTTCAAATTTAATCGTCTTTTTGCTTCTTTCTTAAATGTTTCATCATCAATCGATGTTACTGCTTTTTTCGCAAATGTTTCCGCATCGCCCGCTGTTTCTGGTGGTTCTTGTGCTTCTTGTTGGGAAGTAATATCTCGTGGAGGAATATCTATATCTTTATTTTTATTTCAAAGATTTCGTAATCTATATTCAGTAACAGCAATAGGTTGTTTATAATCATACACATTTAAATCATCCCTAATAAAATTAACACCATGTTTTGTTTTAAGAGTATCTAATTTATAAAATTTTATTATTACATCTGGATCGTTAGATTTGTAATATGTTAATTCAACGTTCTCACCAGCTCCATCTTTTACATATAACATAGGTCTTCCAAAACTATCAATATTGACAAACGAAATCCTTTTCACTTTTATTACGTACGGTTTCTTTATTTTTATTTTAAATTTTTTTTACCATTTTTTTTTTTTTTTTTGATAATTTTACTTTTGTGATTTTGTTTATCCTCTTGTGATAAATGGTAAAGTAGTTCAAAATATTTATTTATATCCTGGTGAAACTCCATATCATCTTGAAAAGAAGTTTCTGCTTCATCATCATCATCGTGATTATAATCTTTAAAAGTATCCAATTCAATTCCTCCTCCTTCTGCCATTTTATATCTTAAAAATTTTTATTCGTATTTTGGTGGGGGATCATTTACTTTAGTAGTTTTATTAATTGAAATTAAGCATTTTCTATTTTTTTTTTAATTTCCTTCATTGCTTGGGCTTTAGCGTCTTCTATTAATTTCTTCCTTTCACTTTCATTTAATCCTGTTTGCTTTGAATGTATATTTTCTTTCAGTTTATTGTACTTATCTAATTCATCTAAAATCAATCTAAATTCATTTTCACCTATTTGTCCGCCAGTCAAAGATTTTGATATCAAATCTTTTATACTATTCAACTTGCTTTCTGCCATGGCTTTAATTTTATAATGTTTCCGTGCTTTTAATGTCAGCCTACGTCTAACAAGTTTAACACAAACCTCTGGACCTCCAAACACAACAGCAACAATTTCCAATGGCAATAAAATTGGAACAGCTATTCCAACACTCGCCAAAATAACACTTGTTGATATTAGACAAGTATCAACACCATCAGTAATATTAATTCCACGCGTATATTTTTTGTAAAATGATTTACGAATATCTCTCTCATTAATTAATGTTTTTTCTATCTCTGATATCTTTTGTTATCTATAATTTTGACCACTCGCTCTGCTAGCTAAATCTTCGACTGATAAATCTGGATATAAATCCGGAGCTGTAGGTTGTTTCATTTTTAAGGGTATTTTTTCACTTTTTTATAATTTACATTTTTCCCCATCATTTTTATCACTTATAATTCTCCACAAAAACTCTTTTATTTTCCTGAACTTCTGGCTGTTTTTTTTTATCCTGTTTTAGACCCACAAGGAACTTTTTTGTGCCTGAACTTCCGACCTTTTTTTTAGACAAGACAGTAATAAATTATAATGTTCCCCTCCCGGATTTTTTTTTTTGGAGGGTTAAAAAATATAGTATTTTTTGTGTTGTTTTTGATTTTTTTTAGAAACATTTTGTCTTTTTATGTTTTTCAAGTGGTTTTTCTAGGGTCATTTTTTGGGGGGGGTGTTGGGGAGGGGGACAATATAATATATTACTGACAATTGGCAAATAATTCCACTCACACCGGTGCTAGGTTCAGTCTTGAACTTACTATGAGGTATGAGCAAAGTTCATTGTTGAAGGCTTCATGATGACTTCAAGATGAAGAACAACAATAAAAGCATTGTTCCCTTGCTTGATTTTACCATGTTTTCGTAGAGACTTTGTATCATGTGCATTTACTCAGTGTTCTCCCCACGATTTTTCAATAGAGTAGGGGTAAATGTTTAGCTTGGCGCGAGATGACGCTTTGACGTAATAACTTTTGTCATTTATAACAGTTTTAGTTACTTATTAATGATAGTTATATATAATTGTACATAAAATACAGAAAAATTATGATCAAACTGTTTTTATATTGTTTATTCAGCATATGTACCTAGCTAGAAATACAGCATCAAGTAAAATATCTGCCTGGAAAGCATCGGGGTAAAAATCATAGCGTAGGGTTAATGATGATAGCATCGAAGTCAAGAATTATAGCACCAGGGTACCCCGACTCTAAAAGGGCCTGGGGAGAACACTGATTTACTCCGCATCCTTTCGTTGTTTATTCTATTAACATTTTAATTTAGGATCATATCCCAGCTTCTATAGTGGTTGGTGGAAGATATTTGTTCAGGGAATGCATATTACAGTTGGGTGCAGTCATAACCTCTCACAAAGTTAACTTAGAACTGTTCTAATGACTGCTCTAAGTTAACTTAGAACTGTTCTAGAACAGTTCTAGAGCTGCTCTAGAAAATTGTTCTAAAAGCAGTCATTGTCAAGAACTGTTCTAAAAGCAGTCATAGAGTAGAACTGTTCTAAAACAGTCATCGAGTAGAACTGTTCTAAAAACGGTCATAACCTGTTCTAAAAGCAGTCATGGTCTTCCGTATGACTGCTTTTAGAACTGTTCTAAGTTAACTTAGAAAATGACCGTTTTATGACCACTTTTAGAACTGCTCTGTCTTATGACCACTTTTAGAACTGCTCTATTTTATGACTGCTTTTAGAACTGCTCTAAGTTAACTTAGAAAATGACCATTTTTATGACCGTTTCTAGAAATGTTATACGTCCGCTCTAAGTTAACTTCAAGTTAACTTAGAATTGTTTCTAAGTTAACTTGGAGTTAACTTGGATGAGAGGTTATGACTGCACCCAATTGTATTTGGTACTCATTATTTGTACCAAAATTAGGTTCACTGATCTATTTTTTTTACATCAATGAAAAAATAAAATCGCACTAAATTGGTTTTAATACATGTGTAGTTTGCTTTAAATATTGCTTATTGATCATGTGGGCGCTTTAATGACATTCACATCTCCATTATACGGCAACACTTTATATTAGACTAGTTTATAAGTATGGACCCACATATTCATTTATTTTTGTCAAAATCAATTATTCAGCAACTAAAGATCATAGAGGATTTTTTTTTCAGTAGATAGATCTTGGGGGTGTAGCCAATATAATTCCAGAATTATGTCACCTTTACATATATTTTCAGCTGGAAGGACTAAGGTAAAAGTTTCTGTTAAGGTCACTATTGGACTTGGGTTGAGCCAATGGCAGCTTTTGAAGCATTCGATTCTGTTTTTGATCTTTCAGTAAGGCTATAAGCAACAAATGCTGCTCAGAACAATGTCACTGTACAGTATTCTTATACACCAGAGTATATTTAAAGTATGTACATGGGTCAAACGAAAAAAAAAACATAAAACAAGAATATGAATCTTGTAGCAATATTTGATCTTATGGATAAATAATGGCCTCGATTATCTTTTGACATCAAGAGTTCAAGGTCAACATCCGTATGGTTGTTCGCTGCTAACATAATGTCACCAAAGGTTATTCCTGGCATATTCAATATCGATCCCGAGAAAATAGTATGAAATGAGAATATTTGTGGCCAAAACCTTGAAACTTCAAGTTTCATGACCTTGGGATACAATGTCAAGGTCATTCAGCATATACCAAGATATAAAAAGCATGTTCATTCTAAACAAACAAATACCCAACATCATTTCAATCTACTGAAGAGGGACTCAAATACAAGTTGATATACAGATTTTGAGCTGTTTTTGACAAAAATTTCGAGACCTTAAGATGGAATATCAAGGTCATATAGCATACACGAAAATATAAAAAGCACGTTCCTCTTAAAATAAACAGATACCCAACATAATTACAATCTACCGAAGATGGGCTGAGATACAAGTTGAATTACAGATTTCGAGCGGATTTTGACACAAATTTGACCTTGGAAAATTTAGTTTCGTGACCTTGAGATGGAACATTGAGGTCATAAAGCATACACCAAAATATAAAATGCATGTTCCTCTTAAAATAAACAGATACCCAATATCATTACAATCTACCGTGGATGGGAAGAAATACAAGTCGAAATACAGATTTTTTTTTACACAAATGTCCCCTTGGAACATTGAGTTTTGTGACCTTGAGATGGAATATCAAGATCATAAAGCATATACCAAGATATAAAAAGCATGTTCCTTTTAAAATAAACAGATAACCAACATCATTACAATCTACCGAAGATGGGCTGAAATACAAGTCGAAATACAGATGTTTTTGACGCAAATGTGCCCTTGGAAATTTGAGTTTTGTGACCTTGATATGGAATATGAAGATCATATAGCATATACCAAAATATAAAAAGCATGTTCCTCTAAAAATAAACAGATACCCAACATCATTACAATCTACCGAAGATGGGCTGAAATACGAGTCGAAATACAGTTTTCGAGTGGTTTTTGACACAAATTTGACCTTGGAAATTTGAGTTGTGTGACCTTGAGATGGAATATCAAGGTCATATAGCATTTACGAAGATATGAAAAGCATGTTCCTCTTAAAATAAACAGATACCCAACATCATTACAATCTACCGAAGATGGGCTGAAATACAAGTCGAAATACAGATTTCGAGCGGTTTTGACACAAATTTGACTTTGGAAATATGAGTTTCGTGACCTTGAGATAGAATGTCAAGGTCATTTAGCATATGCTAAGCATTCTCATTTAAAAATGGACCAATAAACTCAGTATCAATACTATCTGCTGAAGAGGGGCTGAAATACAAGTAAAAATGCTTATTTTGGGGTTTTCTGACAGAAATCTGAATCACTATCTCAGAAAATTTCAAAATCATCTATTTTAATCGGAATATCACCATTTTTATTTTTTGATATTTTAAAGATAATATACTAAACTGGAAGCTCAGTAAGTTTAATGAATTTCTATAGACACAATTTTTTGTAATTAACACTTAAAAATGGGCAAAATTGGCCATTTTTCCATTTTTCGGAAATTGTCGTTTTTAGTGATTTTTGTTGCCATGGTAACCAAATTTAGACTTAAGTCATTTCATTGCTTTTTGTTTCAAAGGTTACATTGACCCATTATCTAATCACTGATATGGTAATAAAAAACCAGTTAATTCGTATTTTCTTTTAGAGCTTACTTAGATTTCACTCGTTTTTTGACAGCATTTTTGAAGCCATATTTGGGCATGACTGGTAACCATAGCAACCACTGCTCAAAATGCAAAAACCAAATTTATTTTGTTGTCAGGATTACATTTGACCTTTATATACAAAATTTCATCAAAATCTGAGACCCCACCTTTCCAGGTGTTTTGATGCTTACAGAGAATGGCTTTTAATTATATTGATTGGTTTTACCTAGGAATAATGTTTCGAATATAATAAAAACTCCTCATGCTAATAGTGGCAGCAATTTTTATACCTTGAGGTCTTTTACTTCTTAAGTTTTTTTTTAAAATGATATATGGACTTCCAAATGTTTTTTTTTACTTACACTGATTACAAAAGTTGTAGCAATTATTATCTGCAAAAATAAAATTCACTGCAATTTCGTTATTTTTTATGTTACAAATAATCAATCACGTAGGAAATTGATTTTTTTTTTTTCATTTTCTATGAACTTTTCGAAAAATTAAGAACACAATAATAAACAACTTTACATTTCTACATCAGTGAAAATTTCGAGGTTATTATTTATTTGTTAATTTTTAATAACTTAGTCATCAATTTTGAAATGTTTTATCGGTAAAGAATCGCAAGAGTTCGGATATACAATGTATTTATAAATTATTTTCAATTTTTCGAAGAAAAATTAGATTTATTATTTTTAAATAATTTTTATGATCTTTGTAACGATTTATAGAAATAAACTGTACCATATATTTACACAAGATTTTATATTATAAAAAGAAAGCATTGCCATATTGAAAAGATGTGGTGGTGAAATTGTTCCAGTAGGAGTGTTACAACATTTACTACTACACAAATAGAACAACATTTTCTTAAAACACAAAATATTTCATAAATATCGAGCAATAAATTCAGGTTTAAAATAAATGCAGACTGAAGGTATTTCTGACAAAATACCAAATTTTACAAATATTACTTCTTGGTACTTAGGCGAATTTTGGAGAGCGGTTAGAACGTTTAATGCGCATGAAGCCGATGGTCCACCACAACAACTTTCCTTTAAAAAGGGTGATAACATTCTTGTATTAGATACTTCCGACAAATGTTGGTGGCGTGGAAAATTTGAGGATGGCAGTGGATGGTTCCCGAAGGAATGTGTTGTAAAGCAGAGAAAATCAGGTTAGATATTTTATTGATAATACTAAATATAAATGTAAATCTATATGGTGTGAGGTTCCTCCCTGTGTTGAAGACCGTACGGTGACCAATAGATGCTTTGTTTTTGGGTCGTTTTAACCATGAGCTGCGATGTTGTCTCCTTGACAATTACCCCATTTCCTTTCTTTTTCAATATATAAGATTTTCAGCCATAACATCATTGAAAGATATGACGTGTCAGTATCCCAAATGAAAACGGACATTTTCAGCTAGATTCACGTCTTCCCGGAGTTGACTACCGATTTTGACATTTTCCATGATTGACTCACTTACAGTGTGACGGGTGCTGTTAACAGAACAGGACATGCTTACCCTTTCGGAACACCCTATGTCACTCTCAGTTTCACTGGAGTTCACACTGTGAGTGCCTTGTTTTTGAATTCTGTGTCTTCTATTTCTGTGCTTTGTATCTGTCTAACGTCATTGTTTTATGTGTCCTCGTTTTGGCCATGTCTTTGGACTTCGATTTTTGTAAATTCCACTCCTTTGTTCCTTCGGTATTCCACTGCCGTTGTTTCAACTTTTGAAAATGTAAGGTTGAAAATTGTACAATAAATGACGAAATGTGTCATAAAGTAACGTGTTCATAATTTCCGTATAAATTGTTATTTTTGAATACACCAAATTTCGCCATTTCCTTCAAAATTGTTTGATTTTATTTTAGCAGACTGAAAAATTCCAGTTCTATCATAAGGACATATATAAAATACAATTCAGTGTATGCAATTTTTTGCAGGCGCGGATCCAGGGAAGTTGAAAAAGGGGGGATTCCAATGAAATTTAGAAGTGAAAAGATATATCGTCGAACGGAGGGAGGCGCGAAAATTTTTGGGGGTATTTCTTAGTAAAACGTCAGTATATTCATTAAAAATACGTGATAGTCCAATTAAGACGGGGGTTCCAACCCCCGGAACCCCCTTGGATCCGCCAATGTTTCGTGACATCAGAAAAACCATGAATAAGTTGAAAATAAAGCAGCCGCGGAAATAACAACTAATGCCGTATTGCACGTCATTGTTATTTGCAAAATTTGTTATTGTCTACATTACTAGTTATTCTTTCTTTACTTTTATTACTTCACATCGCAGATTTATTCAATTTTTATTGTATTAAGCAAATAAATATTCAACCATTGCTAACTTATCTTAAATTAGCTATTTGCAAAAGCATTGCTTCGTAATTGACATATTTCTTTTTTAAATATGCGCATTGTTCACCACAACTTCTCTTTTTCAGTTTGCAAATTGCGAAAGTGTCATTGCAAACGAAAATCTTGTTCCACTTAACAAAATAATATTTTGCGAAAGTGAAGTTGTTAACAAAAATAAAAAGACGGTTCTCACCTTGTTTAACACGTAAAATCTAGCGTTCTATGATTTCGGTGTTTGCACTGAAGGCAACGCTAACATTATAACAATTTGCAAGTTGTTTTATGTTTGTTGACGATAGCGAATCTATGACCAAAAGCAGAAATACATGGATGTTACATTTGTCAACGCCCGCTCAAAAATATCATAAAACATTGCTAGAGGCGGGACTTACTATGAAGAATGATGAAAGCTCCTTGTTGAAGGCCTCATGGTTACTTCAAGATGAAAAGCAACATTAAAAGCGTTGTTCCATTGATAAGTTCTACAATGTACTGTTTGTATTGTTCTCGTGTGCAATTACTCCATATCCTTTCCATGTTTTTTTAATGGGAATAAATGTAAAAAAAAACCAGCAATTCATCAAGAACAATTACTAGTATATAGAATAACAGAAGAAGAATTATTTTTAAAATCCTAAATTTGGTTATTTTATTCCCATGAATTTTCAACAGATCTTTTACCAAAAAATGTAGGAAAAAACTAGATGAAAATTTTTAACACCAATCTTTGATGTGTTTTTAAATCTAATTAACTTCTTGTTTTACTTCAATGAAAGCTTTTCAATTTATGTTTGTCTTTGGGTATAAGATAAGATAATGATGTTAATAACATGTTTATTGATTTAATTTTAACATCTCCATGACAATAAATTTATAGTTAGAGAAATGCTAAAAACTAAAAATGATTATTTATATCTTCCAGAGAAATCCAAATGATTCAATTTGTATTTAAAAAGAAAAGTAATATGTAATGCAATGCATGGCATAGACAAAGAAGTTGTAATACAATGCATTACATGAAGCAAATAAAGTATACATTAACAAATAACAAAATACCGAGGTTACTGTTACATAGGGAATAATACATGGCAAAATCCGTATCACATGCCGTATCATCCCGAGTTACCAATATCAGCACGAGGGCCTCTGGCCCGAGGGCTGATATTGATCGAGGGATGATACGGCATGTGATACGGATTTTGCCATGTATTATACAGTTTATCATATATTTAAACAGAGGACTACTAATCCAAAAAATACTGTCAAAAATTGAAATCGGTAAGAGAAAATACATGTATTTTGTGAAGAGGAAAATTTCAAAATGGGCGGAAAGGACTAGAAGTTTTGGACTGAATCTAACATGTACATGAAAACAGTTTGCTAGATTTTTTTTAACTGATCCTCACAAAACAATTTCACCTCAAACAAATCTTTGTTATCCTCCCCCCAAAATTTTTTTGCCCCTCCCCCCAAATTTTTTGTGTCCCCAAAAAAATTGTCCCTCAAAAAATTTAACCCCCGAATTTTTTTTTAATAAAGAAAGTAAAATTGAAAACAAACAAAATTTCGAAAAAGGGTATGTGATAAAGGGTAAGCCATGCGATAAAGGGTATGCGATAAAGGGTAAGCCATGCGATAAAGGTTATGCGATAAAGGGTATGACGTCATAGTGTGAATACGGAATGAACGTCATACACTGTATCACATATTCAAAACGTCTGTTTTTATTACTAAACATATGATAAAAAGTAATAATTATGTTATGCATTACGATGCAATGTAATCAACCCGTGGTCTGCATATCATAATTTGTTGGGCAGCTTATGGCCTAGGACAATATTAAAAATACTTGTATTTTGCTCTTGCATTCATTTTTGCCGTTATATGAAAATTTTCGAAATAAGTAAATTTCATTATTTATTAATTAAGTTATAAATGAACATTAATTTTGCAGTTACTGATCGTCAACTCGTTGAGGAATCGAGTTGCAACTTGCAAGACCCAAGTCTTTATAATGAAGTTGGTATGTATAACCTCATCATTAAAATAATCGATTTTTTTTATTTCAAGATTCTCTCGTAAATAATGAACATTGAGAAGTTGAATATTGTACAGCAGTTATCGCAAAAATAGTTTTGAAGGTGTGTACATTGACAGCATCAGTTTTGCAGGTGCAAACATAACTGAAATCAAAATGAGCTTGATCATATCTATTGCATTTGTTCTTTTTAACTACAATATCATTATTTACATGTCTTATGTAATAACCGAACCGAATGCTGCCATAAAACGAATCAAAAAGTTATTTTGTTGGATTTTTGTGATTTCAATTGATATTGGTTAATTATCTCGGATGGTTAGGCAAAAGGGATAACCAACAAATGTATTGGCGGTATTTGGCCACAGCTTTAATATTTAAATATAATTTACATATGCAAGTAAAATATATCAAATATAATTCAAAGTTCAATTCAATGTCAATGTTCACTGTATACATAAAATGAAAATAAAATAATAAATAAACTGGTTACCGCAGATTGCGTATATGGCAACCAATGATATAAAATCAGATAATATGTAAATAAATAAATATGTATGTATTGAGAAGAATTTTGAATCACCGTGGGATACACAGATGATGAGTCCGAAACCACCTATGAGCCACCGCGGGATACACAGATGACTCGAGAAAGAATTTTGAATCACCGTGGGATACACAGGCGATGAGTCCGAAACCCCTATTTATAAATGTTCAGGTGAATAAGACAGTCATCTGACTTGTAGTTGAAGCAGCGGATTATGCCATTCTGATGGGTCCTTGACGTTCATAGGATTTATAATTGTCTCCAAAGGCTTTGTCCAAATATTTCCAGACGCACTCCGATTTGCACTTAAATGTCAAGTTATACTGGTACTGTTCGATAAAATTTCTGTTATAATGGCCACAGAAGGCAAACCTACAAAACACGAATGCAAAGCAGTATGTCTCTTCCTTAAATTTTGGTCCTAGTGGGGAGTGGAACGTGTTTCTGGCAGAATTTTAGTGGTTCCAAGTCTAACACTAGATTACAGGAGCTGAACCTGAAAATATAAATTCAAAACCGCTGCAGAAACAAATCTAATACAGTTAAGGGAAGGGGAGGGAGGGTTCAAACGAATAAATTTGTCTGGCGTTCGGTTGATCTTCTGATCCGAACATGTGCGATCAATTGGTGACGTCACATTCAGATAGCCTGACGTGGTACAGCTAAATACCAATAATAAAAATTACCACCGCGATAACCGAATTTAAGTAAATGAGAAACCATGACTTAAATTTCATTATCTCGGATGGTTAGGCAAAAGGGATAACCAACAAATGTATTGGCGGTATTTGGCCACAGCTTTAATATTTAAATATAATTTATATATGCAAGTAAAATATATCAAATATAATTCAAAGTTCAATTCAATGTCAATGTTCACTGTATACATAAAATGAAAATAAAATAATAAATAAACTGGTTACCGCAGATTGCGTATATGGCAAATAACTAAATACCGAAGTTACTGTGAATTTACTTTCTGCATATGCGCATTTCGACAACTTATGTCTCATCAGTGCAGATAAAATCTAAACATTTGGAAGACCAGAAACTCAAAGATGTTTAAAAACTGATAGAGAACAAATAACCAATATGATCTAAATGTAAAGCCAAAATCAGCTAAGGACAGAGCTTTGCATGAGGGAGATACATGATATAAAATCAGATAATATATAAATAAATAAATATGTATGTATTGAGAAGAATTTTGAATAACCGTGGGATACACAGATGATGAGTCCGAAACCACCTATGAGCCACCGTGGGATACACAGATGACTCGAGAAAGAATTTGGAAATCACCGTGGGATACACAGATGATGAGTCCGAAACCACTTATGAGCCACCGTGGGATACACAGATGACTCGAGAAAGAATTTTGAATCACCATGGGATACACAGGCGATGAGTCCGAAACCCCCTATTTATAAATGTTCATGTGAATAAGACAGTCATCTGACTTGTAGTTGAAGCAGCGGATTATGCCATCTTGACGGTGCAAGGAACGAGATGTCTGATGATCGGGCCGAGCACCGTCAACCGCAACAAAAAGGGTGGCGGATCGCTGCTGAGCTGTTTAGTTTTTGGCCAAATACCCAAATTTTTAATTTTTTAAGAAATAACACAATAATAAACATTCCGAACGAAGTTTAACTATGTACATGATACTTGTTTTTCTGACGCTTAATTATTGTCATATGAATATCTTTTTATATATACACAATAACACTCTGTATCATAGTATAAGGGCGGCAGTCACTATGTTATACAAACACAATTAAATCATTTACATTAGAAAGGGCATGCACGTGAATTGTTCGCTTCCATCATATTACTTACAAAATAATCCAGCCCATTTTGCAAGTTGTTTAGAAATATTTTATTTCCATTGCTTGTGAGGTGTACTCCATCAGCCTCAAATAAATCTCTACTATGGAAATGATTGGTATGTCTTATGTATTTACCCACAAATTAATAACAAACTTAGCAATTGAATTGTTCAGTCTCCGACGACGCCTCTCCATGGCATCATTATTATTGGAAAATCTGTACGAATAACGTGGCAATATTTGGGACCACACTTGTGGTAGCTGTTTGGCTACCGTTCTCAAAACAGTTTTCAATATATTTCTTAAATATCCAATTTTTTCCTTCCCTATATCATTACCTCCAATGTGAAGTATTAGAAAAGGGGGAGGTTCTTCATACTTGATCATAGTCCTGATTTGCGCTGGTAATTCGTGGAAGAGCATTCCACTTTTGCCCTGCCACCATATACAGACGTTTAATCTCTCTAGGCCCAAATTTACGCCACCAGGTCGTCGTCTGGCCTCTATAAAGGCGTGCTTGATGAGTGAAGACCCGCAAATCCATACCCCTACAAGAACTTAATAACATATGTTTCCTGCTAAATTAAATAAAATTATATTCTGATATAGCCCTTGTATGCATTTGACTTCCAGCGACCAAGTTGCATAATTAAATTTTCAGGTACCCCGTCTATTGCAAGACTTGTAGCTGCCCCTATACGGAACGAATGAGAGGCGAAGCCCTTGTTATCTATACCGGCACATGCAAGAGCTTTTTTCGAAAGAGTCACGAATTGGTGACGGGTTAAAGGGTTTCCATCATAATGGCAAAACACAGGGCCTGGTATGGGTGGACTATCACGTATAAATCTCTGTAACAGAACCAGAGGACAAATGACGGAGTCGGACTGTTTTTCTATATTGATAAAAGAACCCGAACCTAATTGGTCTGCTTTTGAGGAATGTATGAAGATTTTTAACTGGTTCCCATCGAAAAAGACGTTTGAAACAAGCAAAACATGACGATGGTTACCATTGTTAACAGCAAATTCCCCTATGAAAGGCTTCAGAGAATGCGGCTTTATATAAGTTTACCTCGTTCTGGGACCTGCACACAGCATTCAGTGAAACCAATAACGATTTTAAAATTCCTCTTGTAATGGGTAATTTTGGGTCTCTGGCTTTAACTTCAGAACGTTTTATCCCCTCGAGCATTTTTCCGATAATGAAAAATTGAGTCGTATCACCAAAGCCATTTACCTTATGAAAAAAAGCTTATGCCCGATAAATAACATTTTATAGAAGAATATGATAAGTTCTGCAAAAACAAATGGGCAATAAAGTTACACAACTCCTGAACAGAAACTGGCCAATAATTTGGTAAATTAAACTTTGACCGGAAATCAGAAAAACATCATACCCCTCTATTGTAAGTCTGCAATGTACTTGGAGAAACTGACTTGCTCGCTAATCCGTAAATCACAGGTCTAAAATAATTGTCCAGAATTCCGGTGGGACAGGAACTGGATTGTAGTCTCCTGATGGAGCTAAACGTCTGAACCGTGCAATCTGAAAGCGTGAGAGAGAATCTGCTATTTCATTTTTAGCCCCTTCAATGTGGATAGCTTTGAATTGCACGTTATGAGACATAGTAAGAAACACTAAGGGGCGTATAAGCTTCAGTTTCTAAGGGGCGTATAAGCTTCATAATTAGTTTATCTTTGGATGTCCGTTTGTTGATGATAGAAACTAATGCAATGTTGTCAGTATGAAATAATATTTTTTTTTTATTTCAAATTCTTTAGCCCATAAAAACATAAACATAACAATCGGTATTAATTCAAGAAGGGACATGTTGTTCATAATGGTGCTGAAGCGCCAATACCAAGGCCAGCGACACTGAACCCAGCGACCGTAATAGTAGGCACCACAGCCTAAATCTGGGTTACCAGAACTATCCGTAAACAAATGAACGGTTTCGTTTGAAATCCATAATCTGTCGGGAAAAAGCATTGCCTATTGAATCGTTCTAAAAATAGCAACCAAATATTGACGTCTGCCCTGAATTCCGCATTGAGTCTTATTCTATGAGAGGGGTGTTTAACTGACGATATAAGATCATAGAATCTTCGCAGAAATGCGCGCGATGATGGTATAGCTTTCGCGCAGAATGACATCAATCCTACAATAGATTCTAATTCCTTACGAATTATTTTTTTTTCCTTGATAGCAGTGGTGTTAACAAGTTCTTCAATTTTTCTGTTTTTCCTTAGGTATTATAAGGACCATGGCTTCAGAATCAATAATGTAACATAAGAACGGCAAGACTGTTGTTGGACCCAAAGTTTTATTCTCTGCAATTGGTACCCCAAGCTCTTTACAAATATCAGTAAATGTCGACATTAAAAACGAACATTCTTGTGTATTCGCTCTCCCCATAAAAATAAAGTCATCTAAGTAATGATCTAATGTATCGAGTCCTGAACGTACTTCGACTATCCAGTGTAAAAAAGTTGAAAACTTTTCGAATAAATTGCAGGAAATAGAGCAGCCAAATGGTAAACATTTGTCGATATAGTATCTGTTACAAAATTTAATTCCCAGCAAATCAAAATCAGCTGGGTTGATTGTCAAAAGACGAAAAGCGCTCTTAATGTCGACTTTTCCTAGTTTAGCCTTATAACCCAAATCGTAAATATTTTCTAAAGTACTATCCAAAGACGAAAAGTTTACTTTACAAAATTTTTGGTCGATGTAAGAATTTACACTGTAACCTTCCGGATACGACAAATGTGTAATGAGTCTCCAACCACCATCGGATTTGGAAACTAAACCGATTGGTGAAGTACGAAGGTTTGAAATTGGGATCTGAGAAAAAGGACCCAACATCCTACCGACTTTTACCTCCTGGGACAATTTATCTAATGTATCATATTTTAGTTGCTCGGCAGAAAGTAAATTTTTGGATTCAAAAATAAGACGAGGTCCAGTGTAATTTAAACGAAACCCATATAGAACGCCATTTGTTAAAATCTTTGCATCCTCTCTAGCTGGATAATATTTCAATAGTGCCAACAGTGGTTCAATGCGAAGCGGTGAATATCCCTTGTCCCACAGACGAGACAGTAGCTCTTGGTCGGTTGCTGAATCGGTGCCTGAAAC